>BTPG01000008.1:156580321-156682821 GCA_036245525.1 Semisulcospira habei
TACAGAAGCCAAAGTAAAACGACAAATGGTGTTTTACAAACCAATCAGCAATGCACTGTACCGCTTACAAATCTACTTTTGATTTACGAAATCTTTACATCGTATCAGGCATATCAGACAATAATTGCCGCACATAACGCCGGAAAGGACCCAAGGGCCATCGGGCTGACGTCGGCCGCTGTTGGCCCTCGCATGGCCGTGCGCCCGACGTCGGCCCGATGGCCTTTTGCGCATTGGAGACGTACACACAAGCCGGTGTCACCTGTATCATCCAGACAGTTCTGCTGACACGCTTAATTCAGTGTGTAACAGCGGTTGTTACACTGGAGGGACAAGCTGGACGCGACTTTACAATTGTCGCCTTATGTCGCCTCACACAATTCCAGACACTCAGCACTTTCGCTGAGCAGGAACAGACTGAGCGGGAGCACTATGCTGAACAGGTTGAAGTGGTAATGGAATTTTTTCGGCATTATAGCGGTTTCCTACTGATATTGTTCTCCATTGGCTGGCTGTTTTACGTATAAATGGTGGAATAGATAGGGTAATTTTCGACAATTTGATGTAAGACTTTATAGATCGCTTATTGTCTAAATGCGAGCCTTGTGTAGAGCGTGGAGTTACAACTTCGGAAACCGCCAAGTTACACGCAGCAACTAAATGTTGGAATTTTGGTAGTTTCCAAGTGTTTTCGCCCATGGACCATTTGCTCACCGGAAATCCACTTTTGAGCTAGAGACCTGCACGCGTTAGATCAGATACCGCGGTATATACTGGTGCGCGTAATACTGAGGCTGACGTGTGTTTCGTTGAGACAGGGTCCACCACGGCCCAGCTAGATCAACACGTCACAGCCGAGTTCAATTTCGAAACGGTAGAAGGATGCACTCAAAGGTCTGAGCAGTGTACAAACAACTGAAAGTTTTCTAATGTTCTCCAATACAATTAAATATTAGGGAAGTGTAAAACTTCCTGGCGTATATTATGCCGTTGCGCAGTTTTCAAAAAGCTTTCTTGTTCCGGATAAGACACGCCCTGATCTAAAAAGAGACCATTGTTCAGCTAAATTAGCGTACGTCCTACTGCACTTTGAATCACACACACACACACACACACACACACACACACACACACACACACACACACACACACACACACACACACACACACGCACACACACGCTCACACATTCATGCATAGACACACACGCACACACACATACCACACCTAACATACACTCACACACACACACACGCTCTCACTCACTCACTCACACACACACAACACACACACACACACACACACACACACACACACACATGCACACACACAACACAACACAACACATGCAAACACACGCACGCACGCACGCACACACGCACACACACACACACACACACTTACACGTGCACGTACACACACACACACATACACACACATAAACACATACATACACGTGCGCACACACACATGTATTCAATTCCTAATTGACATTATTTTGCTTTGTCAATATGGCTGCAATAAACTCTTACAAATGCCTTATATCATACCTCTTAATTATTCTGAAAAAATAACGGAAAAAGTAGACTTGACAAAGAAATGAGCAGCCAACGGGATAAAAATGCTGTCAATTGAAATATAAGACATAATAATAATAATAATAATAATAATAATAATAATAATAATAATAATAATAATAATAATAATAATAATAATAATTACGGTATTTATAATGCGCTTATCTTATAATAATTATAACTCTAAGCGCGCACTCACAACTCACGCACGCATGCGCACGCTTTAGACAATGACTCACGTACCACAAATAGTGAAATACATTACGACAGTCAGCTTGGGGTGGGGAGTGTGGTGGTATAGTGCTAGAACTGTTGAAAGAGGTGAGTTTTTAGGGCAGACTGGAAGGAGGAGAGAGAGTGTTTCTGACGGAGAGAGAGTGGGAGAGTGTACCAGGTGGATGGACCGTATACTGAGAAGGAGCGGGGGCCGAAAGTGCTGAGTTTGGTGCGGGGGATGTCGAGGCGGAGAGGGTCGGAGGCGGAGCGGAGGGAGCGGGGAGGATTGTAGAAGCCATCTGAGAATTTCCGCAGTTTCAATCGGAAGTTATTTTTCCTTGTTTTCAGATCGGGTTTCAGAAAAAGACACCTGCTCAGATCGTTGCGGAAGTTTTTAAACAAGATTTCCAAAATGAAACGTCCTTTTCTTTAACACCTCCACTGCCGGAGCACTGCTAACATCACCCAACTGCAAGAGGTAATCGTATAGATTCTCATATGTCCCCCACGAATGCGGGGGTTCTTGAGGATCTATGTCTCTTGCTAGATTTATTGATATCTGGGCTCCGCACTGAAGCGGTTAACTGTAAACGGGCTATCAATTTCAGTCCTGACTGTTTCAAAGGTTTTAATTGTGTACGGCAGGCCTTTTCATTTACAACTGACTAATTTGTCTTAAGACAAAGTATTTAATGCTAGGACTAAATAACTTATCCTAGGACGAATTCGATTTAATCCTAGAACAAATTCAATTTACAACTAGGAAAAATTCGATTTAATCCTAGGAAAAATTACTTATTCCAACCAATCAGTCATGATGCCTCGGGCGAAATTGTCCAATGAATGAACATATTTACCAGCAATCACTGTGCGTCACACATATCACATGGGATGATTCCTCCCGTCCGACTGGTTGGAATTAGTCCTCGGGTTAATATTTATTCCTAGGGTAAAAATCAAGTTTGTTCTTGGATAAATTATTTAGTCTTAGCATTATATATTTTGTCCTAGAATGAATTAATCAGTTATAAGTGGAATGGCTATAGCAAGCCATTTCACTTATCACTGAAAAATTCTTCCTAGGACAAAATGTTTTATCTTAGGACAAAATGATTTATCCTAACAAATAAAAATTATTCCTAGAATTAATTTCAACCAATTAGACAGCAGGACTCATCACATGTGACATGACGCGTAGTGATTGGTAGAATATATGTCCATCCTTTGGACGATTTCGCCCGAGGCATCATGCCCGATTGACTGGATTAGTAATTTGTCTTAGGGTTAAATCGAATTTGTCCTAGGATAAATTATTTAGTCCTAGAATTTAATATTTTGTCCTAGGGTGAACTTAACAGTTATAAGTGGAACGGCCTGCCATATGTGGTCACCGGGAATGGCAGTTAAGGGGTAAAATAAACATATCTTTTCACTAATTGTGGCAAACGTCATTAAGGTCACAAATATCAATACCGGACTAGACTGGTTTAAGAGATTTTACTGTGTGAACCTTGGCAGTGAAGCGGTTAAGCCCGTGACTGCCGAGAAAAAGTAAACACAATCAAACTGCAAGAGACATAGATCCTCATGAGCCCCCGCGACTGCGGGGGCTCATGAGGATCTATGCCTCTTGCTGAGACCAATTTGCATCCATGTTTTTTGAAAGCTTTTGGCTTTTGGTCGTTGAAACAGAACTGTACGTACAGTGACAGGGAAGGAGTTAAACACACCCAGTAGTCGTGCGAACATGCTGGTCACTATTGTCATCCGTGTCAACGTGGCGAGGTCTCGCATAACAAGTCATTCAAGTCCTTTCGTCTGCACGAGGCCTGGACTAGATTGTTACAGAGGAAATGCTGGTAAATCTCAGACCGCACCGGGTCTATCATAATCTATGCCTTACCCTGCTAGAGACCGGGACCCCGCTCTTGTGTGCATGTATCGACAGCAGGAAGGTGTGTGTGTGTGTGTGTGTGTGTGTGTGTGTGTGTGTGTGTGTGTTTTGTGTGTGTGTGTGTGTGTATGTGTGTGTGTGCGTGCGTGCGTGCGTGTGTGTGTGTGTGTGTGTGTGTGTGTATGTGTGTGTGTATGTGGAGGGGAGAGGGGTTTGCTCGTGGGTGGTGGGGCGGGCGGGGGGGGGGGGGGAGAGGGGATGGGCAAAGTGAGTACGAGATGGGAGCCCGTGGGGGACTTAGACGTTCCTTCAACTCGCAAATGACTCTGTCTCGAAACAGATCTCCATGATAGAAATCCCAGGATCCTCCGGCCGAAATCTGCCTTAGTTGGTACGCGCACGGGCCAACTAAGGCTATATCGGCCGGAAGACCTTCCGCTCACCGGTGTCTGTTATAACGTGACAAATAATTACAACAACGCAATGAGCACTCGTTGAAGCGCAACAATTGTTTTCCTTCATTGTGCCTTTGTGTTAGAGTCTTTTATCCAGTGTACAAAGGCCATCGGGCCGACATCGGCCCTGTGATTTTTTTTGCGCTTTGGGTTACACACTTTATAAATTAACGTGTGAAACACTTGGCAACTGAAATATACTGAAAAGCAAGAGAAATGCGACATTTCCGATGACTGATTCCAAGAAATTCGCATTTCTTTTGCTCGTCAATATACATATAATTATGTCTACCTTACAAAATGCATACATTTTCTAATTTCAAGTTGCGCAACAAAGAAATAGATAGACGCTAATCATATACTCTGCAGTTTTAACCTGTTTGAACTCATTCAGCACTGACGCACTACAGCAGGAGATGGGTCGACCATCATTAAAGGGCAGTGCCAGATTAGCTTGGCGCCTGTCGGCGCCAAGCTAATCTGGCACTGCCCTTGAATGATCATGGTCGATCTATCTTCTGCAACTGGTGCATAGTCGTTAGATGACGCCTCCAAAATTTGGAAAGTACGGCCTTCGGGCTGAATGAGTTAACCTGTTCACTGCCGAAAAGATTTAGAACCATGAACGCAACCGCAAGAGGTATAGATCATGTGGAGCCCCCGCATTCGCTGGGGTTCGTGAGGATCTATACCTCTTGTGGACACCACTTTGTATCTATGTTACTTTGGCGACTTGGGATCTTTGACGTTGAAGTGATTCTCACAAACCAGATAGGTGAGGCTATTGAAGTGATTGACAATGATTTCAAAAACACAATCTACGTCCACTGGCGGTACAGGGATAAAAATAATGTTGTAGTTAGTCTAGCAACAGTCTTGCAAGTACCATAACAGTTTTTGTTAACCCATTTAGCCCTGACGCACTACAGCAGGAGATGGACCAACCATAATAATTCGATAATTATCTAATATAAGCTAATCTGGCACTGCCCTTGAATTATCTTGGTGGATCCATCTCCTGCAACAGGTGCATAGTCGTTAGATGACGCCTCAAAAAATTGAAATACGTGCGTCGGGCTGAATGAGTTAAAAATTTAAGACATGATCCAAAACAAAAGAGGTTATCCAAGATGCGAAAGTGTTATTTTATATATCTGTGATTAGTCAGTTGTACTGTCAAGTCTCAACAAAGGCCATGACACATGCTCGTTTGCTTCCGGTCTCAATATACGCTGTTCTCTGCTCAACTTTAAGTGTGGCCTTCACTTGGTGTTGATCAAACGCGACTGTTTGTCAATTTAGTTGAAGGGAATGGTTCTGGTGACCCAAACTGTTTTAGGTCATATGTTTTGATTATTAGCTATGCCAAGCCAATAATAAGTTTAAAGCGTTTTCTTTGCTTCTTGTTTTCACACTTAATATTAACAGAAGAAATTCAGCTTCTATTCTTTTTCAGAGAGAGAGAGAGAGAGAGAGAGAGAGAGAGAGAGAGAGAGAGAGAGAGAGAGAGAGAGAGAGAGAGAGAGAGAGAGAGAGAGAGAGAGAGAGAGAGAGAGAGAGAGAGAGAGAGAGAGAGAGAGAGAGAACAAGTGTTTGTGTGTGTGTGTGCGTGTGCGTGCGCGCGTGTGTGCGTGCGCGTGTAAAATCACCCACTCGCCTTGGAGCATCTCAGTCCATCCCACTGACCCAGGCTAAAATTTAATGAGATAAAATCCATTTTCATGACACCACAGCAGGATTAGGTATAGATCAGCCATGAGAGGGTTAACACATTATGCCCCATGACGGAAATCCTCAAATTCTGAAGTTGCCCTCTGAAGGATTTTTTTACAATTCTAGAGACAGATCGAGCATGATAGTTCAAGGGTGGTGCCAGCCTTGAACTATCATGCTCGATCTATGACGTGCTGTCGAGGCTGAATGAGTTAAACTCATTCGAGACGTGCTGCATTCAGATACGAGGCGTAATGTCGCGTATCCGTACAAAGCAAGTCTCTAGTTTGCAAAGTACTGTGTGGAAATGCAGGGACGTACGACTAACAATCTGATTCTTTCCACGTTCTGTCTTGACTTTGAACCTGTCAAAAATCAATGATCCAGGCCGGGGACAGTCCGTTTTTGATAAAATTAAACCGCTGTCAGCACGAGCTTCATCAAGATTTAACTTGAAGTTCTTTGCTATACACAGTTAGAGCACCATGTGCTATAAACGGCCGTTAGTTGATAAAAAGATCTATTGTGGTGGACTTGGACTGTGTTGTTTGTTTTTGTTTAAATAGTAAATTCATCTTCGAAGATCCCTAGTCGTCAAAGGAACATGGACACAAAGTAGTTTTATCAAAAGGCATGAATCCTCATGAGCTCCCACATATGCGGGGGCTCATGCGGAACCTAGTCTCTTGCAGGACTGTGTTGACTTTTTCTCGACAGTGAAAAGATTAGCTTCGAAGGTCTCTGGCGTGCTCTTGCGTTATGAAACGGCAGTAATTTGATAAATAGAGCAGATATTGCTTGACTTTGGAGGAGTTATGGTGTAATTTTTAATCAAGTTGAAGCTGATCGACGACTAGAAAACACATTATTTGCTTCACAAGTGAAGTTATTGGTGACTTATTAGAAGAGTGAGGCTGTCAGCTGTTAAATCGAGTGCCAGGTCGCATGTGATCCAGTATGGAGAACCAAGCAGCGTGGAGGAGCGACCAGCACAGGTGATTGTGATCAAATCATTGTGCCCGAGTTACAAAATACCCACATTTTGGATTTATCCTCTGAGGATCGCATTACATTTCAGGAGACAGATCGACCATGATAGTTCAAAGGTGGTGGCAGAATAGCTTGGCGCGTATAGGCGCCAAGCTATTCTGCCACCACCCTTGAAATATCATCCGCCGCGAGGTGGCCTTAGTTGCCTGCTCGGCGTTAACCCGAAAAAACTAATTGAACTATCATGGTCGAGCCACATCTTGCTGTGGTGTGTCGCGGGCAGAATGTGTTAATGCACACATTATTTTGAGTCGTTTTGTACGGCCGTTAATCCCATAACACAAGTTTGTCATAATCCACGATGGTTTATTACATTTATCAGAGATCAAATATTATTTTAAATATGCAGATCACTGTTGATATTTAGTTTTTGTTTCGCTTTCATCCTACACATAGTTCACTAAGTGTACAGTGTCAGTTTTGTGACAGTGTCAGTTTTGTGACAGGGAAACTGAGTAGCTCAGTTGGTAGAGCGTTCGACCCTGGTGCGAAAACTAAAGTCGTGGGTTCGAACCCAGCTGGGGTCAAAATTTGCATAGACTTCTTTTCGGTGCCCCGTCTTTGAAGTCAGCTTCCTGTTGGACAAAAAACGTTAAGCCCTAAACGTTTAATGTTTTCAATTTAGTGACACAGATTTTAAATAAATTTTTACATCCTGTCTATCCATGATTTCCATTGCTCCAAAACAAGTGTCTCGTACTCACGAAAGGAACGAGTCCGAAATAGCTCGGGCGGTTAAGCGTCGGAGCAAGAGAGCGAAGGGAATCGCCGGGTCGTGGGTTTGAATCCCCGTCCAGACCCTGGTAGCTGGACTCACAATCCAGGGAAAAAGACGGGCTTGTTCAATAGCATGTGCGTTGAAAGGTTAAATCAAAGTGGCACAGTTGTAGTGCGCCCGAATTGACCAGTGTTCAGGTTGTACTCCATATGCAATAGATTTCCCTGTCCCCATAACTCGCCCGTCAGGGACGTCCATAATTACTTTGGTGCCGTGGACGTTAAACTCCGAACTAACCACGAAAGGAACTTAAAGTTATATTCCCCAGGATCAAGCATCTCAACACAGTTGGAAAACTGTCTGCAACAGTTACTGCTGACAGGGAACTGTGTACTATCTTAGAGCTTTATGATGTAAATACAATGCCAAATGTTGAAATTCATCGTTTGGAGGGTGTATTGTTTATGTCCCCGAGTCGCGAATGTATCGTATGCATCAGCCTCGTTTTGAATTAATATGCATATTTTTGAGCCTACGTCACTAGGCAAAACCCGCTATCAGCGTATCACAATACTGCAGGTCACGAAGTCATCGGTGTGATGTACACACGTGTCAGTGTACACGTGTACGGCGGTGTACCGATGTTCTCCTGCATCCATGTGACGTAATTTTTCACGAGAAAGTAAAATAAACCTTCCGTACCCGCTATGCTGTCAAAATCGCAATGCGGGTTCCGCTCGACCTGCTAGTATTTACTAGGAACGATTGTGTGTAGTGCACGGAGGGCGTTCGTGTTTGGCCGGCGCTCGCAAAGCGAGTCTGCGGCGGTGCCTAGGTTAACCGTTGATTCTTAACCCCTCAGAAACACGCACCGTCTTTCATCATTGAAACAAAACATTGGTATTTATACCCACTTTCTGCACTGCAGTCAATTTCACATCTCACACATCGAGGTCTACGTAAGGCATCATTTGAAACGACAAATGCACTCTAGCAGCGGAAACTCTACCTCTCTGAATCGAGTGAATGAGAGCCGGCACAGACAAAAACATGTTACGACCAGCGATGTGCAACTTGGACACACATTGTAGTTTTCAGATCGCTGCAGCATAAAATGTGACAACTAGCTCGTAACTATATGATAAAACAGGTTTAAAACCTTGAGAAATCAGTAAGAGATAAATTCTGCTGAAGAGCATGACATCTGAAAACCACTAGCGCTCGCGGAACTATAGGAAGATCGACAACGACGGTAGATTACTTACTGACAGCAGGAAAGTAACAAATTCCCAGTGGGTGGTCAAGCCAAGCTCTTGCTTTACGTTTTGCCAGAAGTCCACAATCCCTTGTCCAATGTCAATTCTACTTAGGGGTATCTTGTCCCTCTTCCTCTTTCTTCTCTTCTGCAATCCAGAGTCTGTCAATGCTACCGCACGTCGATGATACTTTCGTTTTTCCTTCGCTGGTTCATCCGCCATTTTGTCTCTGATTCTTTTTATAATTATGCAGATGACCAAAGGTCGTATAGAATAGCTATGACATCAACTACCATCGCCTATCAGAAGCAATTTTTTTCTGGGATCCCACAAAAGATTCCGGTAGGCCTTTTACACTTTGAACGGACGAAAGATAGCATTTAATTGGTGGTTCAATAGGATGGTCACTGTCTAAGTGGGTATGTATACTGAATACCAGGAAACGAGTTTTGCGAAATGAAGCCTTAAAAAAAAGTCTGGTGTGCCCCTTTAAACAATGTAGACCATTTTTAACTCGTCGTAGAGGTGCCGAGTCTCGATATGCTACATAAGCCGTGTATCTGTATGCGGCACGTCTGGAATAAGTTAAACCTTTTTCTGTCTGATATAACCTTTCGTAGATGCAAGGGTCATGGCAAGCCTTTAAAAAAAAATCGAAATTGTACGGTTGTCGTTGAAGTGGATATCCTCGTACTTTGGGGAATTTCCGATATTATCCGGTCGCCCCACCCCCCCCCCCCACCCCCCCCCCCACCCCCCCCAAAAAAAAAAAAAAAAAAAATGAAAAAGAGAGCAAGAGGGCAAGAGGCATTGATCCTCATGAGCCTCCGCAGCCTGCGGGAGCTCATAGGGATCAATGCCTCTTGCTGACAGTTTTGCGTTTGCCGACGCCGTGCTCCCTCTTGTGTTCCAGGTGCATATGTCTCTGGATATTCCTTGCGATCTCAGAGCTGTGCTTCTTTACCCTCACGTTTTCAATACAAGCATCAGCCGAGGACACCACCTTTACGTCATCGACCAACTTTACAGACCTCAAATGGCACTGCGGAAAGTGTCTCTGTAATGAAACTGATGTGGACTGCTACGATCGAAATCTGACCGAAGTTCCCACAGAACATTTCCCACTAACCGCAGAGACTATCAATCTACAATACAACAAAATTTCACATTTGCCCGATAAAGTCTTCTCCAACTTTACGTCCCTGAAGTGCCTCATTCTGTCCAACAACACACTGAAGCGTCTGAGTGTAGGGGTGTTTGCTGGACTTGAGAATCTGTACGAGCTGAACATAGCATGGAATCATCTGCCGCTCACTGACGTTGCGTACCCTCCTGGTGTGTTTCTGCCTCTGAACGCTTCTCTCGTTCGTCTGCAAATGGAAGGGAATTGTGACACAGAAAAGGGCAGATGCACAGCAGACGATGCTGATGAGTATTCGACCTACCCAGATAAAGCTTTATCGGACCTTAAATATTTGATCAGTCTCTCCATGGATGGGCTGCCAGACACCAGTTTTGGACCCGGCTTTGCCAACATGACAAACCTTCAAAGTCTTTATCTGCAGGGTCACGCGGATGGATACTGCAACTTGAGTACTCTGACTAACGAGTCTTTCATCAATCTTCCTCACCAGTTGCACCTTCTGAACATGTCTGACTGCCAAATCACCGACATTGAACCAAACGCCTTTGGTCCTCTCCGGCTGTTGCACTCACTGGATTTGTCGCATAACAGAGATCTTGGCTTTGAGACTCTTGCGAATGCTATGTACGGCCTGCAGAGATCAAAACTTAAAACTCTTACCATCAACCACATAGTTCATCGCTACTCAATATCTGTTACCATCACTCCTTGGCACACGCGGTATTTTAGAAAAACCGGCATTGAGCACATCAGTGCCAACGACAACGAGATAGAGATGTTCTGCGAAGGAGCCCTGGACAACTTGCCGGACAATCTGACAACCGTCGAACTGAATGCAAACCGTCTCAGGTTTGGTCGCTACTTTATGGACTTCAGTAAGCTGACCAACCTGGGGGAGCTGTATGTCGACGGACGATTCTGGGGGTCGTCAGTACCACATTATTACCCCTTACCTTCATCATCTCAGCAATGCCAGGGCGCGTGTTCTGACGGCAGTAGCTGCAAAGTAAAATCGACCCCTGACTTTCATGTCTTCGAAGCCTGGAGACCTGATCCACAATTCATGGCGGTAAACCCTATTGCACCCTCGCCTACTTCAGAAGACGTAGAAGGGTTGACTTTCGTGCTGCCTCCAAAACTCAGTATTCTAAAATCCAGATGCAACCACTTGTATTATCAGCTGCAACAGATCAACTTTCACCCCAACAACTCCCTGCACACTCTGGACCTGAGCAGCAATCTTCTGGCGGTGTGGCTGGGACCCATCACGGGCGTCAACCTCACTACACTCAACTTGGCCAACAATTTCGCCCACAACGTCAGCCTCTCCTTTTTTAACACTCTTACGTCACTCATCGAATTCAACGCTACCAGGAACTTCCTGCGAAAAGTCATCGAGAGTGACGTAAACGGGACACTGTTTGAACCGCTGGTGAACTTGGAAATGATCGACCTGTCCTGGAATGACATCAACACAATTTCCAGGAACATATTCCGGGGTCTCGTCAACCTGAGGTATCTGAATCTCGCTAAGAACGAGATCGTTAATTTCGACGTGAACTTTGACCACGTGATGAGTCTTAAGACGCTTGTCGTCTCGTACAACAACATCCACTATTTCCCCCAAGACGTCATGCGCCATCTGGATAAAATCGCAGCTCTGCCCAACGTGGAAGTTACTGTGGATCTCTGCTACAACCCTATCGCCTGCACGTGCCAGCACATCGACTTCCTGGCGTGGGTGCAGCATTCTGCTGTCCTGTTCTACAAGAGTGACCATTTGTTCTGCCTCAAGAAGGACGGTAGCAACAGTGAACCGATGCATGACTTCTTCGGGATGATAAAGGAACTGGAAAGGTTTGCTTCTCATTGTGTTTTCCCTATTACGAGTTTTTTTTTTATTTTTTTTTTAAGCATACATTGTAACGCATTGCCTGTCAGTAGCGGTTTTAGTCGCGATGATTCCTACAGGAATTATCGCGACAAAAAACCGCTACCGACACGAAAAGGGTTAAAAACAATAAACCCACCTCGTAATACTGACAATGTGCTGATACTAATTTGTCGCAATTTTCTTAAGTGAACACATATTTAGACAAAGAATACCGCCGACGTGTACATGTACAAGCCTTCGGTATATATATATCTCTTCTTTGGTGCCCCTCTGTCACGGTGTCCAGTAGCAAGCTCGCCGAACAGGGTGATCTTTGGTAGGCGATGATCCTCCATCCTGGAAACAGGCACCAAGACTTGGCTGTCCCCCAAAGTTCCTCAGCATAATTGTCCAGCTACACGAGGACCAGCAAGGCCAGGTCAGACTCAACAATGACCTCTCAGAACCATTCCCTATTCTCAACGGCGTAAAGCAGGGCTGCGTGCTGGCACCGACCCTCTTCACCATCTTTTTTTAGCATGACGTTGAAGCAGGCCACAGTGGACCTCGATGATGACGATGCAGTGTACATCAGGTATCGTCTCGATGGCAGCCTGTTCAACCTCAGACGACTGCAGGCCCACACGAAAACCCTAGACCAACTGATTCGTGAGCTGCTTTTTGCTGATGACGCTGCCCTCGTTGCACACACAGAGAGAGCCCTGCAGCGCATCACGTCCTGCTTCGCAGACGCTGCCCAGCTCTTTGGACTCGAGGTCAGTCTGAAAAAGACAGAGGTCCTCCATCAGCCGGCACCCAAGACAGTGTATCGCCCTCCTCACATCACCATTGGCGAGTCTGAACTAAAGTCAGTGCACCAGTTTACTTACCTTGGCTGCATTATCACGTCGGACGCCAAGCTGGACAAGGAGCTTGACAGCAGGCTGGCTAAAGCAAACAGCGCTTTCGGGCGACTTTTCAAGCGGGTGTGGCACAATCAACAGCTGAAAACAGGCACCAAGATCAGCGTGTACAGAGCTGTGGTCCTCACCACCCTGCTGTATGGTTCCGAGTCCTGGGCCCTCTACCGCAGCCAACTACGACTCCTCGAACGCTTCCACCAGCGCTGCCTGCGCATCATCCTGGGCATTCAGTGGAGTGACTATGTCACCATCGTCGAGGTCCTTGAACAGGCTAAAACTGTGAGCATCGAGGCTTTGCTGCTGCGGACACAGCTCCGCTGGGCGGGGCATGTCTCCAGGACACGCCTACCAAAGATCACCCTGTTCGGCGAGCTTGCTACTGGACACCGTGACAGAGGGGCACCAAAGAAGAGATACAAAGACTGTCTCAAAAAGTCACTTAGTGCCTGCCAAATCGACCACCACCAGTGGTCTTTGCTTGCTGTGGACCGTGACACCTGGCGCTCCACCATTTACAAGGCAGCTGTCTCCTTTGAGGACTCTCGCAGAGCTAGCCTCATGGACAAGCGGCTCAGGAGAAAAAACAGACATGCCGCAACTCAGAACCCTGGCCATACCTCCCCCTGCAGCCACTGCGGTCGAACGTGCCTGTCCCGGATTGGCCTCCGCAGCCACGAACAAGCCTGCAGACGTCGTGGGCAACTCCTATAAAATCTTCGTTCGCGAAGTCAAGCCAAGGTATATATATATATATATATTTGGTCTAAATATGTATTCAGTCATAAAATTGCGACAGGTTAGTATCACAAATTAATAATAATAATAAGCGCATTAAATAGGCGCTTTATCCCAATTGAAAATCGGCTCAAAGCGCCGCCGCGAACTGAACCCAACAAGCACACTCACGTGAATCACGCGCATTCACTCACACACTGAACGTAAACACAGAACTTTCACGTGGTGCTAAGGGCAAGCTCAAGCGAGCTACTGTAGTTTTTGGAAATTCAAAATCGTTTGTATTTGAAATTTGATTAAGTGGACTGAAACTGATACCAAATTGTCAGTATTAACACATTCTACCCAGGACCGAAATTCCCAAATTTTGAAGTTGCCTTCTGAAGGACTGCATTACAATTCAGGAGACAGATCGAGCATGATAGTTCAAGGGTGGTGTCAGAATAGCTCTGGCGCCACCCTTGAACTATCATGGTCCAGCCATATCTTGCTGTAGTGTGTCGGGGCTGAATGAGTTAACAGAAGTTATATTTTGGTCAAACTAGGATTGATCCGGTGAAGAAGCTGTGTTTTTGCGTTGAAAAGTGACATCACCTTTTAAATCTGAGTGTGGGCGGGGGTGCTGGGGTGAGTGGGGTCCTACTATTGCAGTCTTCATTCACTGATCTGTTCTTTTATTACTTAATGGCATTAAATCGACCGAAACAACGTCGCATCCGGATACGCGGCATACTGCCGGCATATCACAGTTAAAGTCCTAATCAGAATAAAAGTGTGTTAAACCATGAGCGGTGATGATTTACGAGCCGAGACTTGCTTTTGACACACAATGTCTGGCTCCGAGGCTTGGTCATGGTTTAACTCATTATAATAATAATAAATAATAATTACGGTATTTATAATGCGCTTATCTTATAATAATTATAACTCTAAGCGCGCACTCACAACTCGCGCACGCATGCGCACGCTTTAGACAACGACTCACGAACCACAAATAGTGAAATACATTAGGACAGTCTGCTTAGGGTGGGAAGTGTGGTGGTATAGTGCTAGAACTGTTGAAAGAGGTGAGTTTTGAGGGCGGACTGGAAGGAGGAGAGAGAGTGTTTCTGACGGAGAGAGAGTGGGAGAGTGTTCCAGATGGATGGACCGTATACTGAGAAGGAGCGGGGGCCGAAAGTGCTGACTTTGGTGCGGGGGATGTGGAGGCGGAGAGGGTCGGAGGCGGAGCGGAGGGAGCGGGGAGGAGTGTGGGGGTGAAGTAAGTTTGAGAGATAGGCGGGAGCGCAGTTGCTCATGGATTTGTAGCAGAGAGACAGAATCTTGTATTGGATGCGTTGTGGGATGGAAAGCCAGTGAAGGAGTTTGAGCAGCCGCGTATCCCCATGCGGTACGTCGCGAATGAGTTAACTTAGTTATCCCGCTGTCGTATGATTCATGTTTAGTGTCATACAGGTTTGACGGATAGATTGACTCGATAGAGTCAACACACGTTTAGACGTTCTGTTTACGTCGGTTTTTCTTGTAATGGCCTTGAACGTAACACGAAGTGCTGCAGCTATGTCGTCAGCAATTCTTTATTGAATTCTCCTGTGATATCAACAATGATCAGCTGCGTTTAGCTGCACTGCTGTGCCTCAATTTACGTCCAGTAGGGCCCGGGTCTGAGTGCAGGCCGTCACGTAATGTATGGCACGAACTGTTGACGTCATCTGACACGCAGGCGACACAAATTGTACTAAGCAGAAAAGACACGTGCAAATGTAAAAGAAAAATTCGCCGACAGTGGGATAATATTAGTTGTATTACGAGTTAGGCTTTGCCAGTGGCTCTTGTCGCTTCGAGGATTTAGTCAGGGGGTCAATGTCAAAGGTAAGTGTGGAGGGCTTTAGCCCGACTAGACTCTTACCTCCGACATTGACCCCCCTAATCGGACCCTCGAGGTGACAAGAACGACTAGCAAGCCTAACTTGTAAAACTACGATTTTGTGTTTAGCTGTAAAATTATATGCATGAAGTGTACACTTGAAAGAAACCCACGGCTTAGGTGTGACGTAGAAATCCAGGGGATGCAGATTTCAAAATCTCCGACTATCAGTCAACAACATCGTACGAACTGCATTCGCCTGGAATTTCTCTCTGATTTTTAATTTTTTTAAAAATTTAACACATTTTCCGTTATTCTTGTGTATGAAACTGGTAATATAGACCGAACACAACGCGTGCATGTAGTTATTTTGTTGCATAACCCCCTTAATTTTTATTTATCCAGCTTTTTGTTTCTTCAGAGGAGATGGGTGGCTCGGTGGTAAAGCGTTGGATTCTCGTCCAAAAGGTCGTGGTTCCAACGTAGCTGGGTTCAAAGTTTCTTTTCGGTGCCCCTTTTTTGAAATCATCTTTGTGGTGGACAAAAGACATAAACGTTTGACGTTTTTTTTCGTTTGTTGTTGTTTCTTTACCGTTTCGAATACGGTCAGTACGTACAGCACAGGGCCTTTGCTTCAGTTAAATATTCCTGTCGTTGACATTACGTAACTTATCCAATTATTCAGTTACGCTTTGTAAGAAACTGGTACCAACGATACCACATAACACATATAGTTCTTTTTGTTGTGTGGCCCCCTAAATTGTTTATTTCTTGGCATCTTTTTGTTTAGAGGTTTGACTGAATGAAATTAGTTTATTTTTGTACTGAGAAATGTGAATGACCAAAGACCTACATGGGGGAGAACGATTTGCTCAGCAAGTAACGTTGTCATCGTAACATTTAATAACTGAGTCTACTTATTACATGTTACCTTGGTAACATGTAACAAGAGGACTCCCGTTGTCGACCGGGAAAAAATGTCGATTAAAGCCAAGCCAATGAAAAAAAAAGTGTAAAGAGACTGAAAAAAGACAATATGTGTTATTATATCTACGATCAACGAACCAGAGTTCGTCTATGTGTGTTTCAGGTCGTGTACTGACTACACTGGAATCCTCGTGGGCGCCGTCTCCTGCTGCTTCTGTCTGATGGTCGCTCTGCTGTCGGCCCTGGCCTACCGCTTCCGCTGGAAACTGCGATACCTCTACTACGCCTCTCGCTTGAAATACAGGTAACAATGTGTTATTATTGTTCTCCCACCAGGGCCTCTCCATTGAGGGATCTGAGTGGGGTTAACTCATATTCGAGACGTGCCGCTTCCGGATACGCGGCTTAAGCACGAATGAGTTAACTACTTTTGACTTCTCAGGTTCACCCTGCTCTGTCGCACAGGGTTTCTGGTGCATAAAATTATGCTTCCTCTTCGCCCATTCACCCGTAATTTCCTATTTTAACATTTACTGCATTCGTCAATCCATAAGTGAAAAAATGTCTGTTAGCCATGGCGCTCTGAAGCTCGAAACCTACAGACGCCTCATTGAAACACTTCAGATAATCCGCCAGAATTTGATCATTTACCTTCGCCTGTCATTTGTCACGAATAAAATCCCTGAAACCACCACAGACAGATTACACACACGGATAATGAGTAGCATAAATATAAATGAGAACAACAAAAGGCATAGACCAACTTGAGCCTCCGGACCAGGTGCATAGGCTCGTTTTCACGATAAATCAAGGTATACTGTTGATCTCAGGTTCACCCTGCTCTGTCGCACAGGGTTTCTGGTGCATAAATTTATGCTTCCTCTTCGCCCATTCACCCGTAATTTCCTATTTTAACATTTACTGCATTCGTCACTCCGTAAGTTAAAAAATGTCTGTTAGCCATGGCTCTCTGAAGCTCGCACCTACCTCATTGAAAAACTTCCGATAATCCGCCAGAATTTGATCATTTACCTTCACCTGTCATTTGTCACGAATAAAATCTCTGAAACCGCCACAGACAGATTACACACACGGATAATGAGTAGCATAAATATAAATGAGAACAACGAAAGGCATAGACCAACTTGAGGCTTCGGACCAGGTGCATAGGCTCGTTTTCACGATAAATCAAGGTACACTGTTGATCTCTTCCTATGGTGAACAGAAGAGACCAGTATTACCCCTTGACTGTCGAGATAAATGGAACAACACCCACTCAGCTTCAAGAGATATAGATCCTCATGAGCCCCGCAACTGCGGGGGCTCATGAGGATCTATACTTATTGTTGTGTATCCACGTTCCTTGACGGCTGGTGATCCCTTGACGTTAAATTCACAATGGTGTCAAAAACACAATTTGCGTCCACTGCCGTGGTGGTTATCTGGTGGTAGACAAGCGAGTTTCAGCGACCAAAAGGCGGGAGGTTACAAATATGTTTTCCTCTCCTCTAACAGTCGGATCCAATCAGACGATGATGACTCGTTCGAGTATGACGCTTTCGTCTCCTACGCTTCCGAAGACGGCGACTTTGTTCATGGGGAACTTCTGGAAAGACTAGAGCAGCGGGCGGGCTTGAGACTGAACGTGCACAACCGTGACTGGATGCCGGGCAGACCAATCCCGACAAACATCGTGGGAGCCGTTCAGAGCAGCCGCCGCACACTGGTGATTCTGACCAGGCAGCTTTTGGAGTCTGACTGGTGTCAGTATGAGATGCAGGTAATGTGTTATTTAGGGGGACCTGGAAATTATTATACAAGAATGTGCCGCTTCTAAAAGAAAAATCTCACATTTTACTCACTGCATAGGCGTGTTTATGTCTGTTCTCCCTTACTGCAAATCCGATTAGTTATCCCAGGCAATGTAGCTCTAGTTGCAGGGTTTTATAGCTGATCTAGTAAGTAAAAGGTCATGAGGATCAAACTGAAAAAAAAAAAACTTGGAAAAGAAAACACGACCCATCAGTCGGTTATAACACCGCACCGTGTCTGTTTTGTATCATTATGAAAACATTCTGTACCGAGGAGCAATATAAATGCAACATATTTAGAATCATCGGAAACACTAAAGTATTTCAGATGATTAAAAAAATGTCGCATTCGTTTTGCTCCTCCGTATATTAACAAGATTTGCAGCAAGGTATCATTTGTGTTCTTGCCTGATGTACGCCGGGACTACGGCCTACAGATGTGAGGTTCAGAACTCCAGACCAGCAAGTATTGTAACTATGTAGCCTACTTCTTATCTCGTTCCAGATGGCCACAATGGAGGCCGTCCACACAGGCCGTGACGTGCTTCTGTTCCTTCTCTACGAGGACGTCCCGAGCCATGAGCTGCCTCGCCAGGTCTTCTATAATCTCCAGAATTCCACCTACATCCAGTATCCCCGCCAACACCTTCACGACGACCACCTGGTGAACAACTTCTGGCAGCGGCTGGCTGTGGCCATTAAAGCGACCTGCTCCAGGCGATAAAGGGTTAATCAATCGATTATAAAATATAATCGCTAAGTTTGTCGTACAATAACGCATCAGTTAAACTACTAATTTAACTGTTATGTTTTAATATCATAGACTTCTCTGCTCTTTTTCTGCTAAACAGCTGCGCCCGACGCGTACCAGGGAGAGCAGAAAGCCTTTGTTGCGTGCGTCTCCTTACAGGGGCTGTGAGAAGGTTAGAAAGTTGAACCCCTGCAGCAAAATGTCGTCGGGCCCACGACGACCGCAATGAACCTGCGCACAGCCATGCGCGGGCCCTCTGCGGCCGTCGTGGGTCCGAGGACCTTTGCTTACTGGGAAGCAAGACACCACTGAGGTCCCCAGTTGTATCGGCGAATTGAAGCAAGCAAGAAACTCCCGCCCTGTAGCAGATCGCTTTAACCCATAGCATACTGAGACTAAAAGCTTCAAATTTGTACACTGCCATATGCAAGCTACATTATAGTACTTACAGATGAGGATATAAACCAATGGCTTTAGTTCAAGGGTGGCGCCAGAATAGCTTGGCTCCTAGAGGCGCCAAGCTATTCTGGCACTACCCTTGAACTATTTTAGTCAAACGTATTTCACACACTGGTGTATTCCGAATGATAAGGGTTAATTTACTCTCAGTTCATTCCTGCGCAGTTTGGAAACGCTGACATCTCTAAAATGTGGTATTTGACCAGTCATTGATACGCTAACCTACAAAAATTAAATTGAAAAACTCAGCCTACTAGAGTATCGACACCAACAACTTCGCGACGACCGTCTGGTGGATGGCTTTGGCAGCGATTAGTTGTTGCTACTAAAGGCGCGTTTCAATATAGCTACGCGACAAGGGCACAGTAGGCAACGCGGCAAAAAAGGCAGCTGAGCAGCAGACGGAAAAGTGCTTCGTGTGTATATAGCAGCCCGAGAAGCGGCATCGGGCCCTTATTTAAGTTGTGTAGAATTGTTCTGATTTGAGAGTCCGAAATAGCTCAGGCGGTTAAACGTCGGAGCAGGAAAGCGAAGGGAATCGCCGGGTCGTGGGTTCGAATCCCGTCCCGGCCCCGGTAGCTTGACTCACAACCAGGGAAAAAAAAACGGATTTGTTCAATAGCATGTCCGTTGAAAGGTCCTGGTAAATCAAAGTGGCACAGTTGGAGTGCGCCTGAGTTGATCAGTGTTCAGGTCGTACTCCATAGGCAATAGATTTCCCTGTCCCTCATAACCCGCCCGTCAGGGCCGCCAATGATCACCTCGGTGCTGTGGACGTTAAACCCGAACTAACCAACCAACCAACCTTGTGATTTGTTGATTCCCTTCACAGCGGAATCCGGCGGAATCGCCGTTTAATCGCTTCATTAGGGCGATACAATTTAGTCGCGCCACTATCGCCTGTCGCACCGCAATCACTCATTCTTTATTTCTATCTTCTCGATTCGTATCGCTGCAGCCAACGTTTTCGCGTCGTTGTCGAACTATATGCGGAAACACAGCTTAACACGCCACTGCTAATAAAAACAAAATGAACACACTATCCAGCTGCAAGAGACATAGATCCTCATGAGCCCCTCATTTTCGGGGGCTCATGAGGCTCTATGTCTCTTGCTGATTAACACTTAAGAAATATTGGCAACAGATATTTCAGAACGCAATGTGCGACTGCAGGCAGTGATGGGGTTAATTAAGACAGTGCTCGGATGTTGTACAGAAAAGAACAGAATTCCATGTTATTCTCGCCACTGCTGAGAAAAAGTAAACACAATCCATCTGCAGTAGGCACAGATCCTCATGAATGCAGTGAAATGTGATTTTGGTTATAACAGCTGATGCTGTAAAGTCTAAACGCACAGACCTGCATCTATTTCTGCTGTTACGTGGCAAAAGCCAGTGTTTAGCAATGACAATTTCGCGCTCCTCAGACATAACGGCTTTTGCCATTAAGTCGCAGAATTTTCATGTTGGATTACTCATTAGAGACGTGCCGCCTCCGGATACGCGGCTTAAAACCGCGTATCTGCAGGCGGCACGTCTCGAATGAGTTAACACATTTGAGAGGAACTGCATTTGAATATGCTGCTGTATACCGCGTATCCGAATGTGGCGCGTCTCAACTGAGTTAGCTTAGTCGCCTGTACACAATAATTGTCTCAACTTATCGAAGGGACGGAATCTCTATGACTGAATTGTACATAAGTTGTAGCTTTAGAAATGGTGTTGTTTCCCTTGTTTATTATTTGTTAACTTGTCTTTATTTCGAAATTTATGTAATAACATAGGCATGTATGTATCAAATGCTTTCTTTTCTTTAAGAAAAAACTACAAAAAACAACATTTGTTTATGAATCAAATTATTTTTTTTGTATATTGGCATTCTGTTACAAAACATGATCACATAATAATATCGTCATGGTCGTCTTCACAGTTCTACGCATTGCAGTGTGATTTATTTTATTTTATTTTATTTTATTTTTGTTAACATTTGTATTAGCTGCGGTTTTTTTTTCTCTCTCTCTCTCTCTCTCTCTCTCTCTCTCTCTCTCTCTCTCTCTCCGCCGTGTGATGGCCTTGGCTGCCTGCTCGGCGTTAAACCCAAATATCTCTCTCTCTCTTCAAGTTTTGTTCTACGTTGTTTCCATATCACCGTGAAGAAGGATCTTTGATCCGAAACGTCGTGTTTCATGTATCTACCTTAAAGGGTTTTCAACCTCTATTTTCTGTTTTCCTTTATGCAAGATCAGTGTTTGTAAATTTCACAGATTTATCAAGACGTTGACTATTATGTATGCGTACGTGTTAGGAAATTAGGCCAATAACATTGTTTACATCCCCCCCCCCCCCCCCCGCACCTTTTTTTCCAGACGGAGGAGCAAAATTTAACTGGTGATGATTGAGCCATTTTCACTGACAGCTGCAGACACTCGTAAAACAAAAAGATAATGTCTGTGTGTGTGTGTGTTGATTTTTTTTTCAGCTTTATATTTGCTGGTCTGTGTAATTGGACCTTACGGTTGGAAGCCGTGGTCCACAATTACAGACCAGCACAGGCACCCCCGGGGGGGGGGGGGGGGGGGGGGTGATGACTGACTTGGCGTGCTTCGTGGGTTTGTTCAACCTTAACCCTTATGAGCCATCGAAACTTAGTGAACACTGACCTCTTCCGGGAACAAATCGGCCTAACGTTCGAGTGAGCTAAAGTTCCCGCGCATGGACCAGCGTTTGAAGACCTTTCACTCACGTGTTATATATATATATATATATATATATATATATATATATATATATATATATATATATATATATATATATATATATATATATATATTATATATATATATATATATATATATATATATATATATATATATATATATATATATATATATATATATATATAATATAAGACATTTATTTCACAAGAGGTAAAGGAACACTCGTGGTGCTTTGACTAAATGCAAATTCTCTCCGCCACCGCGTCCTCTAGCTCAGTTCAGAATACTGCCTTGAGCTATTTAAGCGGTGGCCGCGCGCACGCGGTGGCGCAGCGGATTTGCATTATTCAAAACACCACTCGTCAGGCCCTATGTCCCGTGAGTGTGTAGATAGACTGTACACAATAGTCCTTTGCGCCCTTACTGCTAACTTACTGAACAGCTGAACGACAGACATCTGTAATCTGTTGCATTTATACATTTTCTTATTTTATTTCGCACAGTACTGTCAAAAGGACAGACCAGAGTATTAAGTTATGAAGGCTGTAAAGAAATTTGTAGTTAGTTAAGCAATATTCCTGCAAGTATGATAAACACCAGGACAGTTATGTTTGCTAAAAGTAAATATGCATAATCATCAACAAGGAAGAAGGTAGGCCTATATATTAACCCTTTACCAAACGTCCGCATTTCACCAAATTTGAAGGTGTCACCTAACGAGTATATGTACCAGTTACAGAGGATGGATCGACCATGATAATTCAAGGGCAGTGCCAGATAAGCATGTCGCCTGTTGGCGCCATGATAATACAAGGGTAGTGTCAGATTAGCTTGGCGCCTTTAGGCGCCAAGTTAATCTGGCACTACCCTTGAGTTATGGGAGTCATGGTCGACCGGTCTCCTGAAGTAGTGCGTTGGGGCTAAATGAATTGAATGAGAAGCGCGCTTAGCAATGTTCATGAACTGACTTTTTCTATCGAATGTCTGAACAAGGTCACTGTGACATAGGGCACTGTTGATCCCGAACCCTTCTCAGGCCCTCTCTGCTCAGCCTCGTGTGACCTTCTAGTGGTATTGATCAAGCGCGACACGATTATGTCAAATCATGTTTCTGGCTTTGCCTTCGGCTACTGCTCTCGGTCATCTGCAATAATTATTGCCTCTGAGAGAGAGAGAGCACCGCACTTGCCTTGAGGCATATTATTCCATCCAACTAATAGGACTATAACCCAAGCTGCAGTAGAAATAACAGTTATTAGCACAACCGCCTTTATCACACCTTTGTGGAATTATGGACCGGCCATGATAGTTCAGTGGCAGTGCCAGATAACTTGAATGTGCCAAACTCATCTGCCACTACCCTTGACCTATCATGGATGACCCATCTTCAACAATGAGCCTGTACAGACGCCTCCAAAGTCATAACTCTGTGTGTGTGTGTGTGTGTGTGTGTGTGTGTGTGTGTGTGTGTGTGTGTGTGTGTGCACGACACAGATTTTAACCCTTTGGGTGTTGGTAGCAGTTTTAGTCGCGATGATTCCTGCAGGAATCATCGCGAATAAAACCGCTACCGACACCCAAAGCGTTAATCGTCACATGTCACCAATCTCTGCCGCACATTTGCAGTTGATCATTACTACGCTAAAGTAGTACACACAGTCGTGCTCTTCAACAGTTTCTTTTGCGCAAAGATTTCGGACGTTATCATTGGCTGGTTGTTTGACCTCGAACGGATCTACGTGGAAAATCTTAGAAGTCCACGCAACGGCCAAGTTGCTTCACAGGGTCACAGTGGCCGCGTTGAGACGACGGAAGGGTGACCATAGTTGAAGTGCGCTTTCTCTCTCTCTCTCTCTCTCTCTCTCTCTCTCTCTCTCTCTCTCTCTCTCTCTCTCTCTCTGTGTGTGTGTGTGTGTGTGTGTGTGTGTGTGTGTGTGTGTGTGTGTGCGCGTTGTGTGTGTGTGTGTGTGTGTGTGTGTGTGTGTGTGTGTATGTTGGTGCGAAAGAGTTTATGCACATTCAGTTTGGGCAGACCCTAGGATCCTCGACTCACACTAATCTAATCTGAATCTTCCTATGTTCAGTCTTGACTGTAAGGTGTGCATAAATAATTCACGCCGGGAGAGGGCTTATAAATATATCAGGGGACAGTCCACAATTGCTAAAATTAAACGCTGTCGGGATTGAAGCGGGTTCTCACACGCAAGAGTTTAACTTCGAGGTTAGCTCTCTGCTGTAACCATGTGTTAAAACAACAGTTATCATAAGAAGCAGTTATGATTGACATTTTAGAAGTTGTGCTGCCAGTTGAGTACCAGCTTGATCCACGGCAATAAAGTATGAGTTATTTGAAAATAAAAGTGCAGTATTGGTGACTTCAAAGAGATTGAGATTGTCAGCTATTAAATTGAGTGCTAGCTCGTATGTGATCAACGGCTGAAGATATGAAGAATCAAATGTCTCCTCTACAAAGCAGTCACTACAGGTAATTAATGCACACTTTAATTTGAGTCGTTTGTCTTTTATTGTTGCTCACCTAATGAAGAACAAGAAGAATTTTACAGTGATTTATTGGTGAGCGGAAATCAAATAATTGAAGCAATGTTGTTCTTTTGTTTCGGTTTTATCTTACACTTATCAGAATTTGTCGCACACAGCTCTTGCTCATTGAAACTGGCATTATTTACGTTTTGTGCCTACCCTCCCCCCCCCCGCCCCCCCCTATCTCCCGCCCCCTCCCCCCCCCCCCAGGGCACGCCTACCCCCCCTTTCTTTTATCGTCAACATTAAATAAAGAAAACAACCTAGGTCGAATTACACCAAAAAGAAATTTTTGAGTAAAGTTCCATCGCTCTTCTTCGACCGGTATACATTCTTCAAAATAATACACTACTCAAAAGAATTCAAGGGTCACTCAATCATTCACTCACCTTTCGGCACAAACAACACTGACAGTGTTCAACAGTCAATAACACTTTAATTCATTCATTTGTCGATCAGTCAGTGACAATTTCATCAACAGTAGCCAATAAACGATCAAGACAATTTCATTGAAATGGACACGCCCACGATTTGAAAAGTTCGATTTGAAAAAAACAAAGTCAATATCGAGTGTGGGCGCCATTGGCATTGATGCAGGCCAGGCAACGTTGTCTCATGGACCTGACGAGCACGTGAAGAGCCTGTTCTGTGGAATCGCCTGCCACTCCTGCTGCAGCATCTTAAACAAGCAGTCAAGGTTGGCTGCAGGTGGGTGGTTGGCTCGAATCCGCCTCCTTAGAACATTTCCACAGATGTTCAATCGGATTTAAATCAGGTGAACGAGCTGGCCAGTCCACCCTCGTGACCTGCTACTGCTGCAGGAAGTTAAGCACGAGATGTGAGAAAAGCAGATATAGGCAACTATACATAAAAAAGTACTGATGCTCGCGCTTCGCAGCCTGCGCATGCTCCCCAGTGCGCAAAGGCCATCGGACCGACGTCAGTCGTCGTTGGCCCGCGCACGGCCGTGCGCGGGCCAACAGCGGCCGATGTCGGCCCGATGGCTTTAGCGCATTGAGTCACTGATAAGAATCCGTGTCTGTTCAGTGCAAACAAATTAATTTTTTGCTCTGTGACTAGACACGGTCTGAAAAAGGCAGTATGGCATTTCGAGATTTTCATTAGGGTACTGAATCTCTCTTTTCTCAAAAATGGACGTACCCTAGTAGCAAAACTTCTTTGGGCCCACGACGACCGCAGTGGGCCCACGCATAGCCGTGCGCGAGCCCACTGCGACCGCCGTGGGCCCGATAACTTTTGCTCACTGGGTACTGGGTTTTGCCAAATCAGGGCAGCGGTGTTCTCTTACCTCTCTGTTTCAGGTGCTTGCGTCTGCCGGTATGCTCTACGATCACACCGTTATTTTTTCTTTTCCTGACCTTTTCTCTGCAAGCATCTGCCGATGATACCACCACTACCCCTCTGACGAACACTACTGACGTGAAGTGGCACTGCGGAGAATGTCTCTGTAATGAAACTTTTGCGGACTGCTACGATCGAAATCTGACAAAAATTCCTGTAGAACATTTCCCACTAACCGCAGAGACCATTAATCTACAATACAATAAAATTGTACACTTGCCCGATGGAATCTTCGCCAACTTTACGTCTCTGAAGTACCTCATTCTGTCCAACAACGCACTGAAGCATCTGAGTGTAGGGGTGTTTGTTGGACTTGAGAATCTGTACGAGCTGAACATAGCATGGAATCATCTGCCGCTCACTGACGTTGCGTACCCTCCTGGTGTGTTTCTGCCTCTGAACGCTTCTCTCTTTTGTCTGCGAATGGAAGGGAATTGTGACACAGAAAACGGCAGATGCGCAGCAGACGATGCTAGTGAGACTTTG
Source organism: Semisulcospira habei (assembly GCA_036245525.1). Lineage (NCBI taxonomy): Eukaryota > Metazoa > Mollusca > Gastropoda > Semisulcospiridae > Semisulcospira > Semisulcospira habei. The sequence continues at coordinate 156,606,797 of BTPG01000008.1, forward strand.
GCCTATCCAGATAAGGCTTTGTCTCACCTGAAACATTTAAACAGTCTATATATTGATGGGCTGCCGGACACCGATTTCGGACTGGGATTTGCTAACATGACAAACCTTCAAGGTCTGCATTTGCTGGGTTTTACGGCTGGTTACTGTAACTTGAGTACTCTGACTAACGAGACTTTTGTTAATCTTCCTGAACGGCTACACCTTCTGAACATGTCTGACTGCAAAATCACTGCCATTGAACCAAACACTTTCGGTCCTCTCCGGATGCTGAACACCCTGGATTTGTCGTTCAACGAGGACCTTGGCTTCGACAGACTGGCAGACGCTGTGTACGGCCTGCAGGGATCTAAACTGAAAAATCTTAGCATCGATAACATAGTTCATCGCTACTCGATGTCTGTCACCATCACTCCTTGGCACACGCGGTACTTTAGAAACACGAGTATCGAGAGGATTAGCGCCTGCTTCAACCAAATAGAGATGTTCTGCGAGGGGGCCCTAAACAACTTACCTGACACGCTTCAGAATGTCAACCTGTTTGCAAACCGTCTGGGGTTTGGTCGCTACTTTAGGGACTTCGGTAAGCTGACCAACCTTAAGCAGCTATATGTCGACGGACGATTCTGGCCTCTCCCAATACCACGTCACTATCCCTTACCTTCATCACCCCAGCAATGTCAAGGCCCAGGTTCGGACGGCAGAAACTGTGAAAGAAAGTGGGTCTCTGAGTTTAACAGTCTTTGAAGCTTGGAGACTTGATCCAGAATTCATGGTGGTGGAGCCTCGGATTACGTCCTTACCTTCTTCAGATGGCGAGGAAGGATTGACTTTCGTGCTGCCTCCAAAACTCGAAACATTAAAATCCAGATGCAACCAGTTGTATTACCAGCTGCAACGGATCAACATTCACCCCAACAACTCTCTGCGCCATCTGGACCTGAGCAGCAATCTTCTGGCGGTGTGGCTTGGACCCATCACGGGCGTCAACCTCACTACATTCAACCTGGCCAACAATTTCGCCCACAACGTCAGCCTGTCATTCTTCAACACCCTCACGTCACTCACTACCTTTAACGCCAGCAGGAACTCTTTGAGAAAACTGGTGGAGGAAGACGAGAACGGGACACTGTTTGAACCCTTGGTAAACTTACAAGTCCTGGACCTATCTATGAACGACATCAATAAAATTTCCAAGAAATTTTTCCAGGGCCTTTTAAGCCTAAGGTCTTTATATCTCGCCAAGAACGAGATTGCTATTTTTGACGTGAACTTGGACCACATGATGCACCTAAGGATGCTCGATCTCACGTACAACGGCATCCACTACTTATCCCAGGACGCCATGAGCCATCTGGATAACATCGCAGCTCTGCCCAACGGTGAAATCTACGTGGCCATCTATTACAACCCTATCGCCTGCACGTGCAAGCACATCGACTTTCTGATGTGGGTGGATCAGTCCGCTGTCCACTTCAACAAGAGTGACTATTACTTCTGCCTCACCAAGGACGGTACCAGCAGTAAACCCATGAATGAATTCTTCGGCATGATCAGAGAACTTGAACGGTAAGGCTGTCCTTCCTGTTCTAATTTTCTCTCGCAGATTAGTTTGAAGTTGGTGTATCAGCGTGTACAATGCCGTAGGGTGTGTGTGTGTGTGTGTGTGTGTGTGTGTGTGTGTGTGTGTGTGTGTGTGTGTGTGTGTGCGTGCGTGCCGCGTGCGTGCGTGCGTGCGTACGTGCGTACGTGCTTGCATGTGTGTGTGTGTGTGTGTGTGTGTGTGTGTGTGTGTGTGTGTGTGTGTGTGTGTGTGTGTGTGTGTGTGTGTGTGTAATCGTCTTTGTTTCTAGGGAAGCTGCGATAGTTGGGCACCAGGTGAGTCTCTGACAACACGGAAGTGAATTTTCTGTGTTTAAACGATTGTGGGGATGGGACTTTGGCATGTCGAGAGGAAGACGCGGGAACTGACTGCAGTTTTGTGTTTTGTGGCTGGGTGAAACAGTCAAGATCACACTGGTTCGTGTTCTCGTCTCCAAATCACAGACTAGCGCAAAAGCATCAGGCCGTAAGGTGTTGTGTTGTACCGTCCACCCATTACGGTTGAATCAAGTTAGCACCTCGTATCACGAACATTTATTTACGTGTCGAGTGAACTACGACCGTTAGAACTTCGTGTCAATAGCGCTACATGTCGATAGCCCCTCGCTCGATAGCACTAAGGCCGTTAGACATACGGGGGCTGGAACTACGCAGCGATATCTCATAGTGCTGGCGAATCGTAGTGCTAACGATCATTGAGCTATCGATACTCAGAGCTAGCAAACGTAATGCTGTCGATCGTATAGTGCTAACGAAAAGCACGGTCCCAAATAGCAGACCAGCATATCTTATTTTAACCCTTTTAGCGCCAACACCCTACAGCAGGAGATTGATTGACCATGATAATTCCAGGGTAGTGCCAGACTAGCTTGGCGCCTTCAGGCGCCAAGCTAAAATGGCACTACCCTTAAATTGTCATGGTCAATCCACCGCCTGCAAGTGGTACATAGTCGTTAAGTAACACTTCCAAAATTCGGGAAATGCGCCCATGGCGCTAAAGGGTTAAGGCATTAACCCCTGAATGCTACTGCCGACACCGGACGATATCGTCAGTAGCAGCCGAGGGGACGACATCCCAGAGAAAACTGATTTGTTGCAGAGGGGATGGACGGGGTCAGGTTGTTTCACGTGCCTTCCTGGTGCATGTTTTCTGGTCCCTAATTTTGGACCAGCACATACGTCTATTGAGAAGCTATAAGGTAAAAAATGACAGAACAGCGAGCAACATTGATCTAAATCATTTACTTATCAGACAGAAGCAATCTGTGACGGAGGGGGGTTGACGCGGGGTGTTTCAGGTCGTGTACTGACTATACCGGAATCCTCGTGGGCGCCGTCTCCTGCTGCTTCTGTCTGATGGTCGCTTTGCTGTCTGCCCTGGCCTACCGCTTCCGCTGGAAAATTCGATACCTCTACTACGCCTCTCGCTTGAAATACAGGTAACAATGTGTTTTTATTGTCCTCCCACCCGTGTGTGTCTTGGACATTTTGGTTGGGGTTAACTACATTTTATTTCCCAGTGTCTGCCCCATATGGCTTCTGGGACATGCATTTCCGTCACGTTTTGGCTCATTTTGCCTGTATCTGTGTGCCTTTGACAGCTGGGATATGTGACTTTGAATTTACAGTGATGCCAAAAACATAGTCAGCGTCCGCAGGTAGTGAAATGGTTAATACTCAGGGCTCTAGCGTGTTATCGGAGAATCGCTCACGATGATTGTGATTTGGTGGGCCATGCGAGCTTCAGCCATTTTCTGATGTCCGCAAACAGTCGAATCCAATCAGATGCTGATGACTCTTTCGAGATCCTCGTGAGCCCCCGCAACTGCGGGGGTGGGGGGGGGGGCCCGAGGATCTATACCTCTTGCTGTGTATCCAAGTTCCTTTGACGGCTAGTAATCCTTGACGTTAAATTCACATTGACGTAAAAAAAAAAACCAGTTTGCGTCCACTGCCGAGGGGGAGGTTATCTGGTTGTAGACAAGCGAGCTTAAGCGACCTGAAGGCGGGAGGTTAAAAATATATTTTCCTGTCCTCGAACAGTCGGATCCAATCAGACGATGATGACGCGTTCGAATATGACGCCTTCGTCTCCTACGCTTCCGAAGACGGCGAATTCGTTCACGGGGAACTTCTGGAAAGGCTGGAGCAGCGGGCGGGCTTGCGACTGAACGTGCACAACCGTGACTGGGTGCCGGGCAGACCAATTCCGACAAACATCGTAGGAGCCGTTCAGAGCAGCCGCCGCACACTGGTGATTCTGACCAGACAGCTTTTGGAGTCTGACTGGTGTCAGTATGAGATGCAGGTAATGTTGCATTGAATGGCGATGAGTGGATTTTTCAAGAGTCATCTTTAGCACACTATTTTGGTTTGGAAATATAAAGAAGAATTCATACCTTTTAATTTAATTTTTACTCACTACATTGGTGTTATGCCTCAAGACAAATCTCAGGTAATTGCCATGCAAAATGACTTTAAAGTTGCATTATTCGCCACAGAACAGAAAAAAGTCAAACAATCAAAAACAAAACAAAAACAAACCCCCAAAACCCAAACCCAAACAACAAGAAGAATGACAAAACAACAAGCAAACCACATTCATCTATTTTGGGTTTTGTATCTTTCTGAAAATATTCCAATAACATGATTTGTAGCCTCTCTTGGCTTGACTTCGCGAACGAAGATTCTATAGGGCTTGCCCACGTCGTCTGCAGGCATTTTCGTGGCTGCGGAGGCCAATCCGGGACAGGCAGGTTCGACCGCAGTGGCTGCAGGGGAAGGTCTGTTCAGGGTTCTGAGTTACGACAGCTCTGTTTTTTCTTCTGAGCCGCTTGTCCTTAAGGTTAGCTCTGCGAGAGTCCTCAAAGGAGACGGCTGCCTTGTGAATGGTGTAGCAAGATATCGTGAATTATAGCTTACTGAAGTGTACGGCACATTTTTTTTCTGTTTGATGTACATGTCAGTTGCAGTATATGGCGCATAAGAAAATCGTGAAAACGGATAGTACGCGGTTAGGTCTGTGGTCGCCAGGTCGATGCCCCATGAGCAAAAACTTATCTGGCAGACGTCAGTCTCAATTGGACCCGCGAACAATTGTGCGCGGGCCAGCTAAGGCTGGCGTCGACCTGAGGACATTGAGGACATTTTGCTTACCAAGTGTTTATACTTCACCAGTCTATGCAACGAACGAGATTGAAAAACAAGGCGGATAACCAACTTGTACCATAAGCATAGACAACACTCCAACCCTGGTCAGCCCCACAGGGTGAGTTTTTCTCTCTATTCTGGGGCATGTGTTTCTGTCTACCCTTGGTCCATTCACCTGTATTTGCCTTTTTAAAACTCTCCCTACTGTCTGCACTGCCTGTAGCTCTTGATATTGGATGTGTGTTGCTAAATGGTCTTAGCTTTATTTAGGCCCCATGTGTTAGGTTTATTTAATGTATTTGACCGGCTGGCGACATACATTCAATGTTCTGTTTATTTTTTTTTTCACAAGCAGTGCAGGCACGTCCTGAGAAAGCCTTGTTGCTGTCGGGACGTTAAGCAATGTACAATCAATCAAAACCAAACATCTCCAAGAGGCATAGATCCTCATGAGCCCAGAGGGCTCATGATGATCTATGCCTCTTAGATATGTTTGAAGAGTTATCTATGCTGATTTTGGAGTGTTGTCTATGCCGATGGTAAACGCTGGCTATCCGCCATGACTTCGCTCTCGATCGTTGTGGGAAGTCGTTCGTTGTAAACGAAATGTCACTATACCTACTATAGCGGTCGTCTTAAAATAGTCTGTCTTTCTTTACGGCTTGTATCGCGATATGATGAGGCTGACCTGCACTTCTTCTCTCGTTCCAGATGGCTACAATGGAGGCCGTCCACGCAGGCCGTGACGTGCTTCTGTTCCTTCTCTACGAGGACGTCCCGAGCCATGAGCTGCCTCGCCAGGTCTTCTACAATCTTCAGAATTCCACCTACATCCAGTATCCTCGCCAACACCTTCACGACGACCGCCTGGTGAACAACTTCTGGCAGCGGCTGGCTGTGGCCATTAAAGCGACCTGCTCCAGACAATAAAGAGTTAATACTTTGCAATATTTCCTTCATAACTGCTCAAAGTATGTCTTACAATAATGCCGAACAAAAAGACAAACTTAGCCTTCTGAGGTATTAATGTCGTAAAATGAAAGACTGTCCTGCTCTTTTACGGAGGAGGGTTATCTGACAAGTACTAGGGGCAGGAGAAAACCTCTGCTTTTTGTGCCTGCTCACGTGGGTTGTTAAAAGAAGGTCAGGAAAGCCTTAGTTTAGTAGATCAAGTCGTTCCGGCGAATTTCATCAACTAAAGCTCGCCATTGAACAGATCGCTTTAAAGCCGGATGACGACGTGTTTTCAGCTGTCTCATAGGCAGTTTCAGCACTAAATGTCGACGGTGAAAACTCAAGAGTAGTGCGTGATTCGTTTCCTGGTGCATTTCCTGGCGCCAAGCTAATCCCCAATGCACAAAAGGTCGTCGGGCCGACGTCAGCCCGATGGCCTTTTGCGCATTGGGTCAGTCACTGCCGTTGAGTGAAGGTATTTGGACAATAATTATGCCACGTTTTGGCAACGCATTTTAAAAATGGGACAAGCCATTTATACACTGAAACAAGGATAATTCAAACTACATCTAGTATTCAGTTCAATTGAATTCAATTTAAAAATAAATAAATAAATAAATAATTAAAAAAAAAATATATATATATATAAAAACATGGATTCATGAGTGTCTACGCTTATCTATGTTTTTGTGTGTCCATGTTCCATGGATTGATAGGGTTCTCTGTCAGTGAATTAACTCATTCAAGCCCGGGGGCCCCGCATAAATAGCTACGAACTTCAATGTGTCGTACAGCGTTGTCGCCGGCAACGCTGTACGACATCTTCGTAGCTGTTGATCCTGGGCACTTGAATGGGTTAAAAAAGATTTTAAAATAAATCTGCGTCCACTTGCAATGAAGGGGTTAAGTTGTGATGGGATGTTTTCCAGACAAGAATAGAATACGGACGATTTCCGGAAACCAGAATCAAGTGAATTAGGTCGTTTGATGCAAACATGGGATTAACTCATTCGAGACAAACAGCATCCGGATGCCGTTCGTCTCGAACGAGTTAAATAGTGCTTAGACAATAGGGTATGTGTGGAAAATTGTTCACCGAGTATGTTATTTGCTGTAGCCCGCGGTGCGATGTTCACGGAGTATTCTGTCTCCGCCAAATCACATACGTGGTGAACAATATTATTATTCTATACCCCATTCAGCCCTGAAGCACTACAGCAGGAGATGGGTCGACCATGATAATTTCAAGGGTAGTACCAGATTAGCTTGGCGCTTGTCGGCGCCAAGCTAATCTGGCACTACCCTTGAATTATCATGGTCGATCTATCTCATGCAACAGGTGCATAGTCTTTAGATGACGCCTCCAAAATTTGGGAAATACGTGCGTCGGGCTGAATGAGTTAATCCACGAGAGCCCTATTGCCTAAGCAGTTTATACCACGAGCCTCCTTCTACTTACTTTTTGTGTGCTAAAACAGCCTTCAAGGTGGACTCGCTCCGCGGCATGTTTGTGTCTGACGCCTCTAAAATTACAAATGTGCTTGGGATGCCAGCGAAACCGATAATTATCTCTCATACCAATCCGACAATTCACGAGAAACCTGTTTCTGCCACGAATTTTCTTCCAAGGGCGGATCAGTTAACTGGGTTTGGGGGGGGGTCAAATTTCTTTTTTATAGATCCGCCCCTGCCTTCAAATCACTGTAAACGTCTGCACAAAACTCATGTCTTTCGGAAGATGACGCCACTGTTTTCTATTCTGTTCAGACTGTATTGTATGACAAAAAGAAGCCTATATCTGACGTCAAATTTTAGTTTTAAAGTTGAAACGACGCACTTACCTGCTGCATACATGCTTCATTTCAATATGCACAAGTCTTGTTACGGCACATTTTCACTTCAGCATATGCTCATTTTCTGTCGTCGGTCCATTTTTTTGTTGCTAGATAAATCGCAGGTTGCTGGATAGATCGAACATCGGTAATCGACACCAGAAAACGCCATGGGAGAGCGGTGTAAAAGCCCGGCCTTTAACTATATTTTTTTTTTAGATCTACTTTGGTATTCCGGAAATCGTCTATTGAATGTCATTCACTTCACTGCCGCCAAGTACAATTATAAAAGAGGCAGAGATCATCATGAGTATACTGGTCGGCATTTTTGGACCTAACGGCTTCGAGCGATAAGGTTAACCCTTTTAGCCCCGTGGGTGCTTTTCCTAAAGTTTGGAAGTGTTACTGGACGACTATGTACCAGTTGCAGGAGGTGGATTGACCATGATAATTCAAGGGTAGTGCCAGATTAGCTTGGCGCCTGAAGGGTTTTGGGGCTACATGGTATTCGATTGTCACATTCCAGGCGTGCTGCCTTCGGATACGCATGTTCTCGACCGTGCCGAAGGGTTAACACGTCAAAGGGACAGAATCTTTGTCATGAGTTACATGTTATGTTTGAAGTGGTCTTGTTTCCCTTGTTTGTATTTGCGAACGTGTGTGTTGTACACGTATGTGTATGGAAGGGATGACATGTCTAGGACATGAGTTATGAGTGTTGTTTCGCTTGTTTTTGTTTGCGAACGTATGTGTACTGAAGAAACGGAGAAAGAAACATGCTTAGAAAAGACAGTTACAACACAATTTATTAATATTTCGGGTAAATACTCTTTTTCAAAATAGCCTGACAAACAAACAAATGTAGGGATCAGTCGCTACTTATCTTCATTATCGCAGAAGGAATGTGGCAAATTGTGTTTTTGTAACTGTCTTTTCTAAGCCTGTTTCTTTCTCCGTTGGTTTCTTCTCTGCATTTTACACGCTTGGCAGTCTTTTTTTGTTTGTTTTTTGGTGTGGATTGCGTATGTGTATTGTACACGTCTATGTACGGAAGGCACGGAATCTCTAGGACTGTACCTCTTTAGTATTGGTGTTGTTTCCCTTGTTTTTATTTGCGAACGTGCATGTACTCATTATTGTGCATAAATACGTATATGTACATGAAGCCAATCATTTATGTAGGCAACAAATACGTTTATATTTACTGATCAACAAAAGAAACGCGAATTTTTCACCATAACGCTTTTCTTCGTAAATATGCTTTAATCCGGGTTATTTGACCTCATTTATTAAAAAATGTTATGAAGAGTGTTTTATGTCGTGTGCAAATAGAATGTTTAGTCTTAAAAATCGCACATCGATGACGTCTTCAGTGACACTACCATCACAGGATGTTGAAAGTGAAATGGAGAGCATCTGCAGAGGACACAGCTGAAAGCCAACCAATGTGCAGTGTCACTATGATCCGTGTGCATGTCAAAACACCTAAATAATCAATATGACCTACAAACATGAAAATCAAAAAGTTATTTATTTTTAGGTTCGCGGACATATTTACCTGAAAAATGTATATGGGTGTGTTTTTCTTTTTATATCTGTGTCAGTCACTGAAACATAAAAATAGTTTGAAAGTAATTCACATTAAAGATTTATTAAGAAAATGATGTGCACCGGAAGTTCTGGTTCTCTTATTAATTTTTCGAGTCAAATTTCTTTTGAGGCAGTTAATAACATCATAAGCAATCCAAAAAACTTGTATGTTAAAACATATCACAGGAAACTTGCTAAAATGCACAGAGTGTGTCCAGTTTTGCTTATTTTCACCACTAATGAAACCCTGTGTCCTCCAAGGTAGCCATGGGCGATAACTCATCCAATTTTTGCGTGTATAGTTCAGACAGTAGTAGACATCTGAAGTAAGCAACAAATAAAATGTTCTTGTTTTGCTGTCAGTGTGGCTCTTTGTTTGTGGGTACACTTACAGACACTTTTCGCGTTTTTAATGGAAGTCAGTATTTTGATATTCGCTTGTGAATTGCATTTCTTTTTATATGTTGACTCAGTTACAAAGCACGGTCACATTTTTCATGGTCGTCTCCACTGTCAGTTAACCCTTTTAGCCCCATGGGTGCATTTCCAAAATTTTGGAAGTGTTACTTAACGACTATGTACCAGTTGCAGGAGGTAATTGACCATGATAATTCAAGAGTAGTGCCAGATTAGCTTGGCGCCTGAAGGCTCCAAGCAAATCTGGCACTACCCTTGAATTATCATGCTCAATCAATCTCTTGCTGTAGGGTGTTGGGGCTAAATGGGTTAACGAAGAACCTCTATGATATAGGCTACGTGCATAGGACCTACTGACGAGCAACAGAAGTGAGACATCATTCCACACACTACAGTGTTTCCAACGATGTCGCATTTCTTTTGCTCTTTAGTATGTATATGTTTTCATTGCTTTTCTGCGATCAGTCCTGATGAGTGTTTTTACCCCTCCATGATGTTGTGACTGAAAACACCTGTCAGTGTACCACGTAAATGTCATTGATTTATGAAGAAGTTGCAACCGTTGTGTTACGTATACACTATGTTTGAGGATAGCACTAAACTGTTGTAGAACTCGTACAACTTTTTGTTTGTCAATCTTTTGTTGTGTGTGACGTTCGGCCGGAATTCAGAAATAGATCCGGCAGAATTGCACTTGTTTCGATGAACAAAAGTGGATTAAACAGTGTTTTTTTTTTAATTCTATTTTATTTTTTAAAACCCATTTTGCCCCGACGCCTTACAGCAGGAGACGGCTCGGCCATGATCATTCAATGATGGTGACAGATTAGCTTGGGTTAACGACTTTAGCAATCAGTCCAGCTAAGTGAACGAAACAAGGATAAGCAGTATTAAACCACCCATTTCTTGTAATTTATTATGTAATTCAAGCAACATATTTTCTTTTAAAGTTTCTATTTTGCTACAATGATCTTTTTTGTTTGTTATGAATCGCGGATGATATTTGTGGTAATTGTGTGTTTGTGTGTGTGTTTGTGTGTGTGTGTGTGTGTGTGTGTGTGTGTGTGTGTGTGTGTGTGTGTGTGGCGTGTGTGTGTGTGTGTGAGTGTGTGTGTGTGTGTGTGTGTGTGTGTGTGTTTGTGTGTGTGAACTGAAATATCCAACTGTGAATTTCCGCAATTGAAATCTGACATTTTCCTTGTTCTCCCAATGCAGCTCCGGTTTCAGAGAAGACACCAGCACTAAACGACGAAAGTCTTTAAAACGATTTCCAAATAAAACCTCTCGAAGTTTAACACTCCACTGGGGCACTGCAAACATCACCCAATAGTCCGATCTCTTATGGCAGAATCATGCATTATGGGCCGATTGCTGTGAAATTTGGCACGGCGGTAGAAAATCGTAATAGAAGAAACTTCCGCACTGGGGCCTCGAAGATTTTGCTTAATGTTACCATGGCAACCAATATTAAAAAATGACCGTTACCATATCCTATGTATGCCGATTTTTTGTGTGAGAGACATAACATTTTGCAATCTTTACCGTGGATTTCAGGTCGTCCATCATTTAAATAAAAAACAAAATCAAAATTATAGGTGGGCACTTACTCACCGTTGACAGAAAATGCGTTATAGCTGTTTGTTTATGGATTAAACTTTAAAACTGCTTGAGTTGTGCTTGTAAAACACAGCCCCTTCATTTATAGCAGTATATTTACGTTACTCGGCAGGAACACAGCTGCTTGAAAGATGAACAAGTTAATTTGTACAGATCTTGTTTTTGCTTCATACGGTTGCCATGACAACCATATTTAAACTTGAGAAAGATTTGTGTATGTATTACTACATTCCAGGGTCAAATTATATGAAAATTGTGATCATGAAAGATCCACACAGTTCTGTAGGCTAACTAAGGTTTGCACAAACCATACTGTTCGGCCCTGACCGTTGCCAACTGATGTGTTGCTAATTCCGTTACACTTCTTGTAACAGAGCCATTTAATCCGATATTGTTGCTTACTCTTCACAAGGGATGGTCTGAATGGTATATATATATATATATATATATATATATATATATATATATATATATATATATATATATATATATATATATATATATATATATATATATATATATATATATACCTGTTACCTGTTACTTGGGCATTCCCCAGAAAACTTGTCACTAGCTATATGAATAGTAGCATATGGGAGCCGAACATACTATTACTTCTGAAGTAAATATTTATGGAGGCAATCTTTGAAGAAGCTAATCTTACAAATTGATTTCAGGTGTGGAGGTAAAATATTCCACGCGCTTTAGCGCCTGAAAAGGACAGGCTGCTTTTACAGATGTCTAATCTAATTTATTGGAAGGTGGATCGAACTATTTCTCGTGTTTTTCCTCTTATTATCGGAAAATAGAGTTTTTAGATAGGGTGGGGCTTTTCCGTGCATGATCTTGTGCAGTAGAACACAGCGATTAAATTCAAACTGTTTATTCAATGTTAGTGACTTGGGAGATTTTAATATTTCGTCAGTCGAAGTAGGACCGGGAAGTATTAATGTAATGCCCCGACGATACAAGGAATTAACGTTTTTCATGCGAACTTCGCTGCATCCAGCCCAGACGGTAGAACTGTAGTCACAATGCGTTTTAATATGCGCATGGAAAAAAGAGTTTACGGATATCAGTATTAACTATATGGCGTAGTTTTGATAACAGGAACAGATTTTTGGAGATTGTTTTGCACACAGAGTCAGTATGCGGTTCCCAGCTTAATTGGTTGTCCACTATAACGCCTAATAAGCGATGCCGAGAGAGAGAGAGAGAGAGAGAGAGAGAGAGAGAGAGAGAGAGAGAGAGAGAGAGAGAGAGAGAGAGAGAGAGAGAGAGAGAGAGAGAGAGAGAGAGAGAGAGAGAGAGAGAGAGAGAGAGAGAGAGAGAGAGAGAATGAATGAATGAATGAATGAATGAATGCCGAATGAATGAATGAATGAATGAATGAATGATACTTTATTTCCCAAGGATGGAAACAATAGGCGCACAGGCCTCTTTTCATGTTTGTCCTTGCTAAACTACAATATTAAAAGCAACATTAAAACAATATGTTAACAGCACAAAACATGCGGCTTGCGTTACATTCCGATACAAGTTGCAAAGTCGCTGAAGATTACACACACAGCACAATGACAGGGTCTTGGGAGGGTTGGGGGTGGGGGTGGGGGGTGCGATGTAAAGTGTGTTTATAGAAAGCGACTGCACTCTTATGATACAACTACTCATGTGTAGGAATTTAGTGAGCAGGCAAAACACTATGATAAAGAGAGATATTATGTAAAAAACTAACAAGTGCAAAACGGAGGACCACAGGAAATCATTGACATGGCTCTTTTGGACATACTATCTACGTTTCTTTCAAGTTTGCTCAGAGATGTATTTAAAAGCTTTCGTCCTAAACAATGGAAGTTGTCTCGGTTACTGTATATGTGGAGGAAGTGAGTTCCATAAATAGGCACCCGCGTACGAAAGGCTGGATTTAAACAAGTCAATTCGGTGCCGTTCAATGACGAGACTGTTCCTCAAAGTGCTGTAAACCCTTTCGCTCTCAGTGAAAAGCTTAGCCAGATAGAGGGGGGCTTTCCCGTTCAGTGCTTTGTGCATAAGTACGCACTTATTAAATGTAAGGTGTTGATGTAAAGGAAGGAGCCCTGTTGCCTGAAGCTTTTCCTCCAAAGTTAGAGAGGAGATTGGGAGGATCAGTTTAACTGCGCGATTGAATAGAGAATTAATCCGCTTAAGGTTAGCCTTACTACAGCCGTCCCAAATAGTAGATGCATAGTCAATGTGAGGTTTCATGTAGGAGTTGAAAAATAGCTTTCGTGTCTTAGTATCAATGACAGATTTTAATCTTGACAGTAAAAATAGCTTCTTTGATAATGTTTTCCCTAGTTGTGTTAGATGGGGCAACCAGCACAGTTGGTCATCAACAATTACACCGAGGAGGCGATATTCCTTGACTTGCTCAATGGGAACTGAATCAAAAGAATGGGTGAATGGGGGCGGAGCTGATGCTTTTGGCGTGTTGTGATTAGCATGCTTTTCGTTTTGGATGGATTTAGAAGCATTTGATTATTTCTGCACCACAGTGAGACCTCCTGAGAGGAAGACAGAGGAAAAGATGGGAGGACAATATCTCAGAGTGGACAGGACTGAAGCTGGGCGATACGCTGAGAATGGCAGAGAACAGAGAGGAATGAAGGGAGCTGGGTTGCCAAGTCATCAGTGGTGCCCCAACGGTCGGCAAGACTACGGGATATAGATAGATAGATAGATAGATAGATAGAGACCTCCTGAAGACTAAGCTGAAGATTGCTTGATATATCAGGTACAGTTTTCCCGCCAGCGTGAAGAGTTGAATCATCGGCAAACATGTCACTTTCGGTATTTGGATTGGATATATGAAGTGGAAGATCATCATATTGATACATTTTTCTTGCACTAAACACTTTGCACCTATAACAATTATTACCATGCCGAATCTGAAGCAAACCGGTCAAACTCTTTTGGATATAATTGTGGTCTAGATGGATCTCAAACAAATATGACTACTATAGCTTTGAGTAACCTAACTGTTTATCATAGCTCTACAAGTTACCAAGGGCTATCATTTTAGTAACAAGTTTTATGACTAGCTCATGTTTCAGTCAAATCCAGTTAACGGTTACACATTTATATATATATGGTCCTGAGAATAATACAAAATGTGAAACAAATACGATTGCCACAGCTTAGTATCGCAAGTCTGGAATAATAAATTTATCAAACCTTTTCAAAGATCTCGACTGAAAAGACCAAAAACAATCATTGCCGCCGTGACCTTGACCTTGATTATAACTGCTTGGTTTTGTTAAGTGTACTTTCGTTTATCAAAGACTACCATCTTATAAGGTTTGAGTCATATGGATCCAATGGTTATAAATATAGTTCTAAAGATATTGCCCTAACAAGAATACAAAAAGACCGATGCCTTTCTTGCACATTAACATTTCTGTGTTTAATATCTACTAGTTCTCCAAATTTGAACCAAACCGGTCGAATAGAATCGGAGACTTAGCATAAGCAGACCAAAACCAAGTATGACCGACGTGACCATGGCCTCACCGTTCGGGATTAGCAAAACTTTATCATAGCAGTTCCTCTTTTTAGAAAACACTTTAAAGATGTGTTTGAGCCAAGTCACTGAACGTGTTTTATTAATATCGCCTACCAATGGTATCTGAAAATATACATTGTATAGACTTAGGCATTTCGATTCCATATGTTGACCCATGACCTTTTAGAGAAATCACCCAAAGTAGTATGCATTGACATATCTTATTATAAACTATTTGTAAGTAAAATTTGATTAAAACTTTGGGTAAAATACCTGAGATCACTAAGAGTTTGTCTGAAAGCAGGCATTATTATGTATGTGTTGACCTCTTGTTCACTTGACCTAGCAGACTAGTCCACAAACCAAGCACGCACAGAAAATGCCTTCTCCAAAGCAACCTGTGGTCTACGTTTGACCTCTAAATGTATACAACTGTAATAGCATCTGAACAAACCAGAAAACTGTGGAATTATGTCCTTTGTTTTCGTCTCCGTGTCCTTGGCTTTTGAGAAAGGTCAGCCAAAATGATATATTTTTAAAAGTCTTATCTCAAACTATGCATGTGTCAAGTTTAATCTCTGGCTTCTATATTTTACGAGAGTATTCTGATGTTAATTTTTTTTCAGCACAGCATGTATTACCTTTAACTTTTATTTGACCTCATCCTTGATCAATAGCGGTTATTTTAAGGCATAACGTCATCTTATATGTCCTGAGACAAAAGCATGAACTGCTTGTGTGAGCAGATGATGTGTGTACCGTATTGCTGGCCGTTACAGGTATTTAAACACTATCGCAGCATTTGACCTTTCCTGGGCATATGCAAAATGCAGAAAACAGTTGTTAAAATATACTAATGAACTGGTATCTTTGTAGTCAAACACAGCAGCTCAAAAATCACTAAAGATTCTGACCATTGCACGTTAAAAGGGAGATATGCAAATATGCATGTGTACGAACAAACAAACACACAAGCAGCAAATTATACAAATAACAGTCTCTGTTTCAGATGGACACTCAAATAACAAATTCAGTAATATTATTATAAAATATTTTCAATTGTTTGTGCGGTATGGTCAGAAAACTAAATATCGCAGGGTTTAAGCGACTATATTGAAGTGCGGTTGCCATGGAAACCAAACTGAATCCGCGATGCCCCAGGTGTCAAAAACGCTCATCGGATGGAGGACTACAACTGTGCAAAATGTCGAAAATACAACTTCAAAATCCATAATATACGTCTAAATCGACCCTAAGAGATCCGACTACGAGCTACGAGTGCAAGAGGCATAGATCCTCATATGTGTGTGTGTGTGTGTGTGTGTGTGTGTGTGTGTGTGTGTGTGTGTGTGTGTGTGTGTGTGTGTGTGTGTGTGTGTGTGTGCGTACACCAAATCACTGAAATGGGTTACTTTCTTTACCATCCTTATGCAAAATGGGTGTGTGTAAAATTCTGGGTGACCAAGTCAGACACCCATTTTTTCTGAGGGTTGTTTCTGTATTATCTTTCATTCAAAATTCAGAAAAAAATATCAAAATACGATGTCCCCATTTTAACAGATTTACTTCATGGTTGTGTTTCAGGGACGCCCTGGGCCTGTGTGTGGACACGGAAGCGGCCGGAGTGTTTTCAGATCAATTTGATGATCGCTGATTGGTTAGCCCAACACCGATGAACGGAGTTGTTTCCCTTGCTTAAACGTCTTTCGTCTCCAACGGTCACCGGCCATTCTTTCGCGTTTGCAGAGGTACTTTATGCAATATTTCTTAGTTAAGAGCACGCCCAAATGTACTTGTTCAGTGCAGTTATTTAACTGAGAGATGCCTCCAATCCCCGATACCCGTTTGGCACAGAAAAATAAGGCGTCTGCTTCAAACGTATCTTCGGCCTCTCGGCCGCTCTGACCGTTGAGTCTTGTAGTAAATGATAATAGAACCCCACGATTTTAACAAAAGCTTTCTTCTTTAATGAAAGGAATTCGTTCAATAACCCCATTACAAGGTCAATCTGCCACGCGATTTTGTTTCTTCTTTTTTTTCTGACATGTGTTAACTTGCCACATGCATGCACAGTATCAGTTGATTATTTTTTTAAAAAACAAAAATGGCGCCAGATTTCAATCCTCGTTCGCAAAACTGCCTCGCGATTTGAAGAACAAACGTCCACAAACAGGTCTTTAGGAATGTGCAACTGAAGTGTCGCTTTTTACTGTATTGCCAGTTTTTAGTTCTCAGGGTCACCCTGGTCAGCCCCACAGGGTGGGTTTTTCTCTCTATTCTGGGGCATGTGTTTCTGTCTACCCTTTGTCCATTCACCTGTATTTGCCTTTTTAAAACTCTCCCTACTGTCTGCACTGCCTGTAGCTCTTGATATTGGATGTGTGTTGCTAAATGGTCTTAGCTTTATGTCTTGGCCCCATGTGTTAGGTTTATTTAACTCATTCTACCCCAGACACACCACGGCAAGATAAGGATCCACCATGATAGTTCAAGGGTGATGCCAGAATAGCTTGGCGCCTACGGGCGCCAAGCTATTCTGGCATCTCCCTTGAACTATCATGGTCGATCTGTGCCCTGCACTGCAATGCAGTCTTGAGAGGACAGGGGCAAAATTTAAGGATTTTGGTGTTGGGGTAGAATGAGTTAACGTATTTGACCGGCAGGCGACATACATGGCAATGTTCTGTTTAGGTGTTTTTTTTTTTCACAAGCAGTGCAGGCACGTCCTGAGAAAGCCTTGTGGCTGTCGGGACGTTAAGCAATGTACAATCAATCTGATTCAAAATGTCAGTTGGTTTACATGGTTGTATTGGATATGTTCTCAGCAATACCGTTTTGGTCACACCGGCTCAGGACTTTCTGCACACACCCAGCGCCGGATGGCAGCAGGATGTCCAAACCCATCGGGATCTATGCTGCAGAATCATGGCCCCCCAGCCTCTGCCACAGAGGGTGCGTCTGGTAGGAGGGTGCATGGACGGCAGCGGAATGCTCCCAATTACAAACTGGTAAGTAAAGTGATTCTATGATCATCTTCATTTTATTGGCTGGCGTGCGTGCGAAGCAAAAGTGAGTTTATGTTCTGGGCCATTGGTCGTCCGTCCGTCGTCCATGGTAAACTTTAACTCATTCTACCCCAACACCAAAATCCTTAAATTTTGCCCCTGTCCTCTCAAGACCGCATTGCAAGCGCAGGACACAGATCGACCATGATAGTTCAAGGGTGATGCCAGAATAGCTTGGCGCCCATAGGCGCCAAGCTGTTCTGGCATCACCTTTCAACTATCATGGTCGATCCTTATCCCAGGGGTGGGATTCGTCCGCGTTTCAGCGGATTTCCGCGGAAATTCTTCCACAATTTCGCTGAAGCATATTTATTTTCCGCATCTAATAACAACAAAAAAGACGAAAAAAAAAATTCTTCTTAAATGGCAAAAAAATCTCAAAAGAGCACTTACAGAAGAAACAGGTATGCACGTGTCGCAGAGAGGGAAAGGAAAGTACAAATGGGACAAGAAACATGCATGCAAACTGTGTGGCAAGCTTGTCTTGAAAATGAGCACGCACTTACAAGATGTCCATGCAGATGAGGCAGACGTTGCTAAAATTTTGTCGATGAAAAAAGGGACCAAGCAGAGACGTCGAGCATGGATCAGACTACAAGAGGAGGGTGATTACATGCATAACATTGCTGTTCTTGAAAACAAATCCGGATGTTTGATTCCTAAGTATCGCACCAAAACTAGTAAGGTAGACGACCTTCTCGCCTGTAGCCATTGCAAAGGGCTCTATAAAAAAAAGCTGATCTCTGTACACTCAAAACGTTGCTGTCAGAAGCCAGGAGGGTTTCAGATCACTTGGCGAGGAGACGCGGCGCGCCGTGGTCGGCTAATGCTTCCAATACCCTTAGACGTTGAATTTTCATTCTATCACAAGGTCTTGGCCAGCCAGAGAGATGATGAGATAAGCCGTCTCATCAGAACTGACCCCTTGCTTCTTGAGTATGGAAAGAGATTATTTACCGCAGGGACATTGAAGAACACACGGCTGGACAAATCAGCTCTAGGATGCGGGAGTTAGGGAGACTATTAAAGATTATCAGAGTGAGGTCAGAAATGAAAATCGCAAGTTTAAATGCTGTGATCAATTCAGCTAGCTTTGATCATGTTGTCCTGGCTGTAAAAGAGCTAGCAGATTTTGATGAGGACACACATCAGTTCAAAAAAGGCAATCTCGCAATGCGCATAGGCCATGCTTTGAAAAAGTGTTCACAGATCAAACAGTCACAGGCATCCAAACAGCTTGGGCAGGGTTCAGACGACAGGTGGCGACAGAAGCTCTCTGAGGCGCAGCGGTTTGACTCTGTCTTCAACGGGGACTGGTATGATTGTGTGTCCGCTACAGCAGCCCAGTCGGTCGGGAAAATGACCATGAACAAATCCAAACTGATCCCATCATGTGAAGATGTGAGGAAGGTCCAACAGCGTCTTGAGACAAGGATGGTTTCGGAAGATTATCCGACAGTGGTTAAAGCAACTCTTTGTGCTGTATCACTTTTCAACCGAAAACGAGGGGGAGAAGTTCAGAGAATGAAGGTGTCAGACTTCCAGATGCTAAGATTGGATCGATCACCAATCAAGATATCTTGAAAGGTCTCACAGAGGTTGAGAAGAAAATGGTGAATCATTTTCAGCGAGTGGAAATCAGAGGCAAGTTTAATAGGAGTGTTCCCGTTTTGCTGACGAAGAAGATGATGACAACTGTGGACAGAATCCTTCAAATTTTGCTCTTTTATTGAGTCTGTCATCACTTTCGGTTCTGTGTGCTGGTATGGAGGTCTGAGTGTGAAGAACAAGAACACCCTGGCACGAATGGTAAACATCTGCAGCAAAGTGACTGGCAGTAAGCAAAACAGTGTGGAGTCCCTGTATGAACAGCGTGTGGTAAGAAAGGGTAGGCGGATAGCTTCAGACAGATCCCATGTCCTTGCCCACCTCTATGAACTCCTCCCCTCTGGCCGCAGACTCCGCACGCACAAAGCTAGAACACTTAGACTACAGCACAGTTTCATCCCCAAATCCATCACTCTAAGCAATCTGTAGGTACATCCATGCATACCCAAACCTAACTCCTCCCCCTATCCCCCTTTACCTGTGCAATCAGTAGGAATGGAGCTTGTTGATTTTAGAGAAGTGATTATATTGTGTTTTATTTGGTGGTGAACATGGACATACTGGGATTGTTGTTACTGAGTGTTTACCCACTAATTATTTTACTATGGTAGACTTTAATTATGCAGCTTGTGTAATAATGTGTAATAATGTACTGAGATGTTTGTATAATAAGTAGTGAGGGTTAGGACTAGGTTGAAACACGCGTATTATGTATGCATATGTAGAGGTGGGTGTGAATGTATAAGTGCCGCTCAGTTCAGTCCATAAAAGATGTTTGTGTGAGATGTGTAAGAGTTATGTGTAAAGATTTTGTAGTGTTTACTTTATATCCATTTGGAATTT
The DNA here is from genome assembly GCA_036245525.1 of Semisulcospira habei. Taxonomy (NCBI): domain Eukaryota; kingdom Metazoa; phylum Mollusca; class Gastropoda; family Semisulcospiridae; genus Semisulcospira; species Semisulcospira habei. The sequence continues at coordinate 156,627,013 of BTPG01000008.1, forward strand.
GTAGCTGTGCAAGTGCAGGGAGAAAATGTTCATAATTATGCTATAATGCTTTTATGTCTTGTTTGTACTATTTGTTACTGATAAATGTACCACAAGCGAATTTCTCTTTTCGAGATAATAAAGTACTCTTATTCTTATTCTTATTCTTAAATGAGGCAATCAGTGCCAGCTCTCGCTGATTCCCAGTACATCTTTGCCACACCTTCTGGTCAGAGGCCTTACAGAGGCCATGATGTTCTGAAGGCCCATGCCCTAGAAGCAGGGGTGTCATACCCAGCCATGTTCACATTTACTCAGTTGCGGAAGCAGGTTGCAACTTTGGCTCAGTCAATGGCCATCTCAGAGTTAGACCAGGATCAGCTGGCAGATTTCCTTGGCCATGATATTCGGATACATCGCCATATCTACCGCCAACCTCAAGACGTCCTTCAAAAGGCAAAAGTGGCAAAGATTCTTCTGTCAGTTAACAATGGGATGACAGATTTTGAGAGTTGCATTAGAGCTGAGCTGGGCGATGATGAAGAGATTGACTTTGACAATGAAGACACATCAGAAACTGGCAGAGAGGTCTCGGGGGGAACAGCACCTGTGAATGAAGCAAGTAGCAAGTCAGCAACACAGGAATCGATGAGCATGACGGAGAAAAGACGTCCAGAACCTGATGACAATCTAGATAGTTTTGATGATGACAGTACTGCGTCAGCTCCTGTTCGAAAGAAAGCTAGATTTACAAGGAAACCATGGGGGGAAGCTGAAGAGAAAGCTGTTGAAACTCGTTTCAAGACACACCTCGTCATGAACAAACTTCCTGGAAAGGCCGAGATACAGTACGCAATGGCAGAGGAGCCTGCACTTAGACATAGGCGCTGGACAAACATTAAGGATTACGTCCGCAACAGACTGAAAAAGTTACAAAAGAAATGAATTGAGGTTCCCCGCCACTCGCGGCATTTTCGATTTCATACAGATTTATTACATGAGTGTTATTATTGGGGTGGGTTCAGCATGTATAGCCTGCTTTTTGTTTTATCTGATGGACGCCTGGATCATTTTGTATACTGTATAACCTTTGGATTTGCAAAACGAAACAGCCGGCTGGGGACAAAAGCAAAAGACAATAATAAGATAAGAAAACCATTGACAATGTAAAGATTGATTACAAGAGTGTTATTGGGGGGGGGGGGGGGGCGGATCATTTATTTTTGTAATATACTGCATGCCATTTTAAAAACTCTGCAAATGAAAGAATGGTTGGTTGTACTGCATACCATTTTAAAAACTCTGCAAATGAAAGAATGGTTGGTTGTTGGAGACGAAAGACGTTAAATAAAGGCTGAAGTTTCAAGTGATTTCTTATGTTGTCAGTTAATTAATTAATGTCAGTGTTCTGTTCTGTCATTTTAACTCATTCTACCCCAAGACCGGAATCCCCAAATGTTGAAGTCGTCTTCAGAAGACTGCGTTGCAGTGCAGGACACAGATCCACCATGATAGTTCAAGGGCGCCCATAGGCGCCAAGCTATTCTGGCATCACCCTTGAACTATCATGGTGGATCTTTATTTTGCTGTGGTGTGTCTGGGGTAGAATAAGTTAAGCCCAAATGTTGAAGTCGTCTTCAGAAGACTGCGTTGCAGTGCAGGACACAGATCCACCACGATAGTTCAAGGGTGATGCCAGAATAGCTTGGCGCCCATAGGCGCCAAGCTATTCTGGCATCACCCTTGAACTATCGTGGTGGATCTTAAATTTTGCTGGGGTAGAATAAGTTAAGTGTTCGTTTCTTCGTCTGGGTCTTTTTCTATCTTTCATATTTTTCCACACTTTTTGACCCGCATCATAGTCATACTGAGGCTAATAGCTTCAAATTTGTTCACTGCCATAATATTATGCAAGCTACATTACAGTACTTATAGATGAGGACATAGACCAATGGCTTTAGTTCAAGGGTGGTGCCACAATAGCTTGGCGCCTAGAGGCACCAAGCTATTCTGGCACTAACCCTTGGACTATTTCAGTCACACTAGTTGCACACACTGGTGTGTTCCGAATGATAAGGGTTAATATTCAAAATGCTCTGTTGCTGTTTGTCTGAAACTCCAGAGTACCCAAAAACAAAAAAAGTCCTTTAATTTCCAGAATACATTATGTTGATTCTCACATCAATGCCATGATAAACTGTTTTGCTTCAGAAGGACAAAACGCAGCAATGTTTAAAAGATTTCCTCTGTAAAAATCATAATCGAAAGGTTTCGGGCCAGTGTTTATTGCATTTTGCACCATACAATGTAAAGAATGTTAAAGTACACATACACATTAAGTTGGGAAAAAAATTTAATGTGAAAAAGAAGTATTCCATGAACTTGACCTTATTACAGACGCCTACTGTTGTGAAGACACCCATTTTGACTGTAATGCCAGTTTTTGTGTGAGAGAGACACCCACCCACTTTATTGGCAGAAACCCATTTTTTTCGGCATCTAGTGGCTCTGTTTCTAGAAAATGTCTATTTTATTTTAAGTTATAGAGCTTAGTTATAAAGTGAGTTCTAAACATTCGCATCAATTCCAGAGCCCTAGAATAAATAGAAATATGGGAACCCATTTTCACATGAAATGGTAGGTAACCCACTGTGAGGCTTATGTGCGCCTGTGTGTGTGTGTGTGTGTGTGTGTGTGTGTGTGTGTGTGTGTGTGTGTGTGTGTGATGGTGTGTGTATGTGTGTATGTGTGTGTGTGTGTGTGTGTGTGTGTGTGTGTGTGTATGTGTGTGTGTGTGTGTGTGTGTGTGTGTTCGTAGGCGTGTGCGTGTGTAAAATCACTCTCGCCTTGGAGCATCTCAGTCCGTCCCACAGACCCAGGCTTCAATAATAATTACAGCACTTTTTTATGACACCACAACAGGATTAGGTGTGGGTTGGCCATGATAAGGTTTAACACATTCGAGACGTGTTGCATTTGAATAGGCGGCTTTACAGTCCACTGCTGCTGAAATTATACCGTTGTCAGCACAAGCGTTTGACTTCGAAGCTCTCTGCTGTGCACAGTTATGTGCACCATGTCTTGTAAACGGCAGATATTTGATTATTCAGCCCCGACACACCACAGCAAGACATGGATCGGGCATGCATGATAGTTCATGGGTGGTGCCAGAATAGCTTGGTGCCCCGTTATAGGCGCCAAGCTATTCTGGCACCACCCTTGAACTATCATGCTCGCTCTGTCTCTAGAATTGTAATACAGTCCTTCAGAGGGCAACTTCAAATTTGGGGATTTAGGTCCTGGGCAGAATGTGTTAAAAGAGCTTTTGTTGTGAACACAGACTGTTTTATAAATCATCAACGTCAAAGGAACATGGATACAAAGTGGTTTGGAAAACGGCATGGATCTTCATGAGCCCCCCGCATCTGCGAGGGCTTATGAGGATCCATATCTCTTGTAGTTGGACTGTGCTGACTTATACACAATCAAAAGGCTAACTTCGAAGGTCTCAGTGCACCATTCAATATAAAACGGCATTTATTTGATAAAGAGAGCAGTTATTGCTAACTTCGAGCGAGTTACGCTCTCAGTAATTTTTTTTCAAGATGAAGATGCTTGATCGACAATCTATAAAACACACATAATTTGCTACACAAGTGAAGTTATTAGTGACTTACAAGAGGGAGGTTGTCAGCTGTTAAATTGTGCTAGCTCGCATGTGATCAACCATGGAGAACGAGGCAGATTGGAGGAGCGATCACCACAGGTGACTGTGATTATTGAACGCTTTAATTTAGTGCGAGACTACAAATTGTACGATTGTCGTTTGAGTGGATATCCTTGCACTTTTTTTTTTTTTTTTTTTTTTTTTTTTTTTTTTTTTTTTGGGGGGGGGGGGGGGGGGGGGAATTTCCGCTTCAAACCCCAAACAGATATAAGTAGAGCAAGCAAGAGGCATTGATCATCATGAGCCTCCGCAGTTTCCGGGAGACTCTGAGGATGAATGCCTCTTGCTGACAGTTTTGCGTCTGCCGACGTCGTGCTCCCTCTTCTGTTCCAGGTGCATGCGTCTCTGGATATTCCTTGCGATCACGGAGCTGTGCTTCTTTACCCTCACGTTTTCAATACAAACATCAGCCGAGGACACCACCTTTACGCCACCGACCAACTTTACCGACCTCAAATGGCAGTGCGGAAAGTGTCTCTGTAATGAAACTCATGTGGACTGCTACGATCGAAATCTGACCGAAGTTCCCACAGAACATTTCCCACTAACCACAGATACTATCAATCTACAATACAATAAAATTTCACATTTGCCCGATGAAGTCTTCTCCAACTTTACGTCTCTGAAATGTCTCATTCTGTCCAACAACACACTGAAGCGTCTGAGTGTAGGGGTGTTTGCTGGACTTGAGAATCTGTGCGAGCTGAATTTAGCATGGAATCATCTGCCGCTCACTGACGATGCGTACCCTCCTGGAGTGTTTATGCCTCTGAACGCTTCTCTCGTTCGTCTGCGAATGGAAGGGAATTGTGACACAGAAAACGGCAGATGCACAGCAGACGATGCTGATGAGTATTCGACCTACCCAGATAAAGCTTTATCGGACCTTAAATATTTGAACAGTCTCTCCATGGACGGGCTGCCAGACACCAGTTTTGGACCCGGCTTTGCCAACATGACAAATCTTCAAAGTCTTCATCTGCAGGGTCACGTGGAGGGATACTGCAACTTGAGTACTCTGACTAACGAGACTTTCATCAATCTTCCTCATCAGTTGTACCTTCTGAACATGTCTGACTGCCAAATCACTGACATTGAACCAAACGCCTTTGGTCCTCTCCGGCTGTTGCACTCACTGGATTTGTCGAATAATAGAGATCTTGGCTTTGAGACTCTTGCGAACGCTATGTACGGCCTGCAGGGATCTAAACTTAAAAATCTTACCATCAACAACATAGTTCATCGCTACTCAATGTCTGTCACCATCACTCCTTGGCACACGCGGTACTTTAGAAACACAAGCATCGAGCACATTAGCGCCAACGACAACGAGATAGAGATGTTCTGCGAAGGAGCCCTGGACAACTTCCCGGACAATCTGACAACCGTCAACCTGAATGCGAACCGTCTCAGGTTTGCTCGCTACTTTATGGACTTCAGTAAGCTGACCAATCTCTGTGAGTTGGATGTCGACGGACGATTCTGGGCGTCTACAATACCACATTATTACCCCTTATCTTCATCATCTCAGCAATGCCAGGGCGCGTGTTCTGACGGCAGTAGCTGCAAAGTAAAATCGACCTCTGACTTTAATGTCTTTCAAGCCTGGAGACCTGATCCACAATTTATGTCGGTAAACCCTATTGCACCCTCACCTACTTCAGAGGACGTAGAAGGGTTGACTTTTGTGCTGCCTCCAAAACTCGAAACATTACAATCCAGATGCAACCAGCTGTATTACCAGCAGCAACAGATCAACATTCACCCCAACAACTCCCTGCACACTCTGGACCTGACCAGTAATCTTCTGACGGTGTGGTTGGGACCCATCACGGGCGTTAACCTCACTACACTCAACCTGGCCAACAATTTCGCCCGCAAGGTTAGCCTGTCTTTCTTCAACACCCTCACGTCACTCAAAACCTTTAACGCCAGCCGGAACTCTTTGAGAAAACTGGTCGCGGAAGACGAGAACGGGACACTGTTTGAACCCCTGGTAAACCTGGAAGTCCTGGACCTATCTATCAATGATATCAATACAATTTTCAAGAAATTATTCCGTGGGCTCGTCAGCCTGATGTCTTTATATCTCGCCAGGAACGAGATCGTAGTTTTTGACGTGAATTTGGACCACATGATGCACCTAAGGATGCTCGATCTCACGTACAACGGCATCCACTACTTCCCCCAGGACGTCAGGAGTCATCTGGATAACATCGCAGCTCTGTCCAACGGTGAAGTCTACGTGGCCATCTATTACAACCCTATCGCCTGCACGTGCAAGCACCTCGACTTCCTGATGTGGGTCAATCAGTCCGCTGTCCGTTTCAACAAGAGTGACTATTACTTCTGCCTCACCAAGGACGGTAGCAGCAGTAGACCCATGAATGAATTCTTGGGCATGATCAGAGAACTAGAACGGTAAGGTTGTCCTTGCTGTTCTTATTTTCTCTAGCAGATTATTTTGAAGTTGGTGTATCTGCATGTACAATTCCGTGGGATGTGTGTGTGTGTGTGTGTGTGTGTGTGTGTGTGTGTGTGTGTGTGTGTGTGTGTGTGTGTGTGTGTGTGTGTGTGTGTGTAATCGTCATTGTTTATATTGAAGTTGCGACAGTTCGGCACCAAGTGAGTTTCGGACAAAACGATTGTGGGATGGGGGTTGGCATATCGAGAGGGAGACAAGAAAACTAACTGCCTTTTCATGTTTTGGGGCTTGGTGAAACAGCCAAGATCACACTGGTTTGTGTTCTGGTCTCCAAATAAATCACAAACTAGCGCAAAAGTATCAGGCCGTAGGGTTTTGGGTCGTACGGTCCACCCCTTACGGCTGAATCTCGTTAGCACCTCGTATCACGAACATAAGGTGTCGATAGAACTACGACCTTTAGAACTACGTGTCAACAGCACTATGTGTCGATAGCACTACGTTGGAAAGCACTGCGGCCGTTAGACCTACGGGTTCTGGAACTACGCAGCGATATCTCGTAGCACCGCTTAGTGGAAAAGACGCGTAACTACGCGTCTTTTCCGCTTAGGGGTATCGTCAGTAGTGAGCATCCCAGAGGGAACCGATTTGTTAGAGAGGGGATGAACCAGGTCAGGTTGTTCATGTGCTTTCCTGGTCCATGCGTGCTGGTCACACACATCTACTGACAAGCTATAAGGTCCAAAATAATTACCTAATAGCGAGCAACATTGATTTGAATCATTTACGTGTCAGACAGAAGCAATATGTGACGGAGGGGGTTGACGCGGGGTGTTTCAGGTCGTGTACTGACTACACCGGAATCCTCGTGGGCGCCGTCTCCTGCTGCTTCTGTCTGATGGTCGCTCTGCTGTCTGCCCTGGCCTACCGCTTCCGTTGGAAACTTCGATACCTCTACCACGCCTCTCGCTTGAAATACAGGTAACAAGATTTTTTATTATTATTGTCCTCCCACCCGGGTGTGCCTTGGACGATTTGGTTGGGGTTAACTACATTTTATTTCCGAGTGTCCCTGGTCTGCCCCATATGGTTTCTGGGACATGTATTTCTGTCACCTTCTGGCTCATTCACATGTGACCTTTGACAGCTGGAGATGTGTGACTTTGAATTTACAATGATGTCAAAAACATAGTCTGCGTCAACTGGTAGTGAAGTGGTCAATACTGGGGCTCTAGCGGGTTATCGGATAATTGCTCACGATGATGTGATTTGGTGGGAGACATTCGAGCTTCAGCCATTTTTTGATGTCCGCAAACAGTCGGATCCAATCAGATGCTGATAACTCGTTTAAGACCCGGATTTACCACTTACTGCCGAGATAAATTTAACAGTACCCAACTGCAAGAGGTATAGATCCTCATGAGTCCCCGCAACTGCCGGGGGGGGGGGGGGGGCCCTGAGGATCTATACGTCTTGCTGTGTATCCACGTTCCTTTGAAGATTAGTGATCCTTTACGTTAAATTCACAATGATGTCAAAAACACAATTTGCGTCCAATAGCGAGAGGTGGTTATCTGGTGGTAGACAAGCGAGCTTCAGCGACCAGAATTTTTGAAGTCTCTTCTGTGTATAAGATTTGTAAAGACATTTAAAAGACTTTTTTTTTTAAATGAGTCGTGGTGGAGCGAATTCAGTAGCATGCCCATGACGTCATAAGCGGGCAGACTTCAACCTCTGACAGCTGAACTAACAAGTAAAAAAATTACGCTGCAGAACCTACTTTTGGCGCGAAATGCCTTGTGTGTGTGTGTGTGTGTGTGTGTGTGTGTGTGTGTGTGTGTGTGTGTGTGTGTGTGTGTGTGTGTCTCTCTCTATCTCTCTCTCTCTCTCTCTCTCTCTCTCTCTCTCTCTCACACACACACACACACACACACACACACACACACACACACACAAACACAGGCACGCACACACGCGCGCATGCACGCATGCACACACACACACACACACACACACACACACACACACACACACACACACACACACACACACACATGGAGACAAAAGCCTCAGAGTGGGTTACCTACCATTTTATGTGAAAATGGGTTCCCATATTTCTATTTATTCTAGGGCTCTGGAATTGATGTGAATGTTTAGAACTCACCTTATAACTAAGCTCTATAACTTAAAATAAAATAGACATTTTCTAGAAACAGAGCCACTAGATGCCGAAAAAATGGGTTTCTACTAATAAAGTGGTTGCCTCTCACACAAAAAAACTGGCATTACAGTGAAAATGGGTGTCTTCACAACATTAGGCGTCTGTAATAAGGTCAAGTTCATGGAATACTTTTTTTTCACATTCATTTTTTTCCAACTTAATGTGTATGTATGCATTAACATTTTTAATATTGTATGGTGCAAAATTGAATGAACACTGGCCCGTAACCTTCCGATTATGATTTTTACAGAGGAAATCTTTTAAACATTGCTACCTTTTGTCCTTCTGAAGCAAAACAGTTTATCATGGCATTTATGTGAGAATCAACATAATGTATTCCGGAAATTAAAGGACTTTTTAAAAAATATACTCTGGAGTTTGAGACAAACAGCAACAGAGTATTTTGAATATTAACCCTTATCATTCGGAATACACCAGTGTGTGCAACAAGTGTGACTAAAATAGTCCAAGGGTAGTACCAGAATAGCTTGGAGCCTCTAGGCGCCAAGCTATTGTGGCACCACCCTTGAACTAAAGCCATTGGTCTATGTCCTCATCTGTAAGTACTGTAATGTAGCTTGCATATATGGGAGTGTACAAATTTAATTTGAAGCTTTTAGCCTCAGTATACTGCGGGTTAAAAAGTGTGGAAAAATATGAAAGATAGAAAAAGACCTAGACGAAGAAACTAACACTTAACTTATTCTACCCCAGACACACCACAGCAAAATAAAGATCGACCATGTTAGTTCAAGGGTGATGCCAGAATAGCTTGGCGCCTATTGGCGCCAAGCTATTCTTTCATCACCCTTGAACTATCATGGTCGATCTGTGTCCTGCACTGCAACGCAGTCTTCAGAGGACGACATCAAAATTTGGTGATTTCGGTCTTGGGGTAGAATGAGTTAAAATGACAAAACAGAACACATTAATTAATTAACTGACAACATAAGAAATCACTTGAAACTTCAGCCTTTATTAATCACATTAAAGGTGCATGCATATAAAAACACAGTAATTGTTTGTAAACACTTCAAATCAAACAATCAAGAGCAGTCAAACCTTTTTCTGGCAACTTTGTGATGAGGAAAACTAGTTCTTGCCATCGGCACGCAACTTATGTGCCACTGTTCATAAAATGGAGAGAGAAATATACTGAGTTCTAGCAAGTGTGACAATAAAGTTTAGCCCAGTTGGTATACCTCGTCCAGTGCCTAGGTTAAACGCACCAGCGGTGCCAATGTTGCTATTTTGGCACCAAACCGGTCGCTCGAACTGGTCTGGTGCACCCAATCGGTTTAGAGCGTGTGCTTTCTGCACCTGTAATGGGCAACCTCGGAGAAAAAATCACGTGACCGTCGTTTGATTGCTGCAAAATAACATGAATAAAGAATAGACCCTTTCCCATATGCAATCCGGCAATATATGCATTCATCCTTATGCTAGCACCACGAAACATTACGCGATTTGGCAGATTTGAACTTAAAAAAAAAAAATCCTCAATGAAGGTGATTTTGCGACATCTGCGTCGTTTACAGCAGAAAACACCGTCATAGTTGAAGTTCGAGAAATGAGCGCACTACATGTACAATGGACTTGATTCAGTGGCGTGGGGTATGACACAAGCCTCCGCCACAAAACTGGCGTGTTAGGGGAGGTAAAAGGCGCGGCTAAAAGTTAAAAGCGCAAAAAAAACTTTTTTCGACTGCGATCACAATCTTCCGCGTGAACGTACGAGACCACACTACAAGTGCAGAAGCGAACCTGCGCGCGTAGTTCTGGTGCACATGACCGGTCCGAGCGACCGGTCTGGTGCGAAAATAGCAACAATGGCGCCGCTGGTGCGTTTAACCTAGATAGAGGGCGAGGTATAACAACTCAGCTAAGGTTTATGCTTCCTGTGACTTTTGAAACAATGCACAGTATGCAAAGTGTACTTTATTGTAACAAAAAAGTTACAGACATTTCCAAAATGATCCAGGCGTACATCAGATAAAAACAAGCTATACACACTGAAATAATAACACCTTTGTAATAAATCTTTATGTTGACAATGGTTTTCTTATCTTATTATTGTCTTTCGTCCCGATTGGTTGTACATTGCTGAACGTCCTGACGGCAAGAAGATTTTTTTCAGGGCATGCCAGCACTGCTTGTGAAAAAAAAAATTAACAGAATATTGAATGTATGTCGCCAGCCGGTCTAATACGCTAAATAAATCTAAGACCATTTAGCAACACACATCCAAAATCAAGAGAGATACAAACTAATTATTCAGACCAAAAATGTGACTGCCAAGCGCGTAAAATGCAAAGAAGTACCTAACGGTGAAAGAAACACGCTTAGAAATGATGGTTACAACACAATTTATTAATATTTTGAGTAAATCTACTTTCTCAAAACAGACAAACAAGCAGAGAGATCAGTCTCTACTTATCTTCATTCGCAGAAGGAATGTGGCACATTCCTTCTGCGAATGAAAATAAGTAGCGATTGATCTCTGTTTGTTTGTCTGTTTTGACAAAGCGGATTTACCCGAAATATTAATAAATTGTGTTGTAACCGTCTTTTCTTAAGCGTGTTTCTTTCTCCGTTGGGTACTTCTTTTCAAGAGATACAGGCAGCGCAGACAGAAGGGAGAGCTTAAAAAAGAAAAATACAAGTTAATGGACCAAGGGTAGACAGAAACACATGTCCCAGAATTGAGATGAAACCCCGCCCTGTGGGGCTGACCAGGATGACCCTAGGAACTAAAAAGTAGTTAACCCCACCCAAGTCACCCAGGGCAGACCCGGGTGGGGGCCACTGTTTATTTGCAAAGGTTAACATTACACAGTATACAAAATCATCCAGGTGTACATTGTAACGCACGCAGACTCGCCCCCAGTCGCACGTACAGACTCCCGCACAACAGACGCATACACCGCCATAAAACTCAACACATGGGCTCCCTTTCTAACGTAACTTTTATACATAATAAACAATAAAAGAAGAATGCTCACAAACTATAACAACTATATACACCTCTGTTTTTCCACTAGCAGCTTCTTAACACCACATCCACATACACACAATATCACTGCCAGGCTGTCTCTCACTCTCCAACCTGTTTGGTGTTCTCGCCTGGTTACGTTCAGTCCTTTCACGTCTAGGCGTGCAAATCCCTTCTCATACACCCCTCAAGTCGTCCTGTCTCTCGGATCGTGGACGTCCTCGTTACTCGTACTGTATCTTCGCTGTGACCCAAGTGTCTCGGCACCGGCCGCTCACTCCCCGAGTGAAGAGATGTAGAGATGACCTCGCTTAGGTCCCTGGTGACTGACGTCTTGGCGTCCGTCGCTCCAACTCCAACAAGCACTCTGAACACAATAAAGTCCTAAATCGTAACACTTAATAAGCACACAACATATTGGATCATATGAGAAACATTACGTAACCTGGCTGATACAAATAACTCACACGTTCATTCATACACACACGTGCTTCATAACCCGAACTACTTTCGTAACACCCCATAACTCTGTCACTACCTTGGAACAGACTATAACCTAACACTCTCGCCGTACACTATTCTAGACCCTGGAAAAGACTATGCTTAACCAACCACGTACTACCTTCACAATGACTTAGACATACACCCCTCACATTCCTTTAGTTATCCATCTCGGTAAATAACTGAATACGAAGACACCGGTTACCTCACTGAATTCCAAACCAACATAACTGTACCAACCCAGACAACGTGATACAAATGAATTAACTCCTACTAATGCATACTATCCCTAACGCAAGTAACCATCAATAATACATATATAGACACATACCTGAATTCTAGGTTTCAGAGTCTTGGAATACGGGTTAAGGTATCTCACAGACGTCTGTACCCTCTGACAGTCAAAGCCCGCACTAATGTTTCTACAGCTCTGCCAGACTGAGCTTTTGCCTACAACTCACTAAACTCCCCGTATTAACCGTTCCTTAAAGATTCCACGTGGATCTCGTGCCACACGGACTATCGGCACAAAACAAACCGTTGACAACTACTTACCGTATTTACCCTACTGTGTGAACATTATGCATGAGCATAGAGTTTCATCACAATTCCCCCTTCCTCGGGAAAAAAAGAAACGACCGAGTTTCTTTTTAAGACTACTCGACGCAATATACTATCCTATCACAGAACCACAGAAAGAAAAAAATAGAACAGCCCTAAACCTCAACGTACACCCTCGGATCGCAAAGCGAACGCGAAAACAGAACTAACGCGCTAACACCTACAGAAATGAAAACGATCCAACGACTGCCTACACAATCTCGAGACCCCAGTCTCCGACCTACCTACATATTGGGTGGTGAGCGGCATTTCTGTCCGCAACAGAACTATGCCGTCTCAGACCAACCCGACTGGTGGGCCTTTCCCACTGACCGATCCCCTGATTCCGGACGGCACTAACACGGTCCTTCTGCTCACGAGCACACTTGCTCTGAGCTCCCGTCGCGACTGATGCCACTGCACTGCGAGGAACGTGAGCTCGCCTAATCGTGCCAACCCTACCGTTGACTGGCTGCACACCCTTCATGTTACCCAGAACTAAATCAACCACTGGTTCGTCGATGACACACGAAATCAAATTACCCGAGAAAAACTCCGTGTCAACCTCTATCTTAGCCAAAGGAAAAAATTCTATCTTCCCTCCGAACGAAATCACCTTCTGTGTCTCCCCCGTGAACTGATCCTTCATAACGAGGCTACGTCTGACCCCCGCGGTCGTTGTACCCGAGTCACGGAGAACAGAAGCGAGACAATCGTTAACAACCCCGTCCACCAGCGATAGGCAACCACCTCCGTCAGCTGAACACTCTCCGCCCAGCTGTGGTACCTCCTCGACTGGGACTGCAAAACTGGCCATGTGAGTGGGCTGCTCCGCCCCCTCACCATACCAGTATTGCCAGGACATTGATGAGCCAGATGGCCGTGTTCTTGATAACCAACATACTGCGCACCTGAACTACTGCAAGGACATTTCCGACTGAAATGCCCCTACCCTCGACACGCAAAACACTGAGTGTCCGAATTCGCAATACGAATACGACCATACCCACGCCCAGATGTTTCTCCTCGTGCGTACGGATCGCGACCGCCATTGCTGTTACCTCTATCCCCGCGTCGAAAACGTAACGTACCTCTACCGTTAACCAGTTGGGCTCCACACAAGTTATTGACGCCCCGATATCCCCCACTCGTGTTAGCGGCGACCAACCCGACTGGCGGTGACTCGGTCCTACGCGCTAGGTTTTTCGTCGGATGCGCCAGCCGAAAAGCCTCCGCGTTCTGCAATAACTCATCTGTACTCTTGAGGTTATGCTCCCTCAAGAATACCGCTAGATCCTTGGAAACGCTACCAAAGAACTGTTCCGCCAACACGAGATCGAATAATGCCTCATACGTGTGGTCTATCTTTGACAGTTCGACCCAACGCACGAGCAAATGAGACAACCGTTTGCCAAACGACACGAACGATTCCCCTGTCTCTGGCCGACACGCTCTCAAGCGTTCTCTGAAACCCTCCGCACTACACTGGAACTTCTGCAAGAGACACTCCTTCAAAGTCTCGTAATCTACGTTCCCCGAAATGTTCAAGCTATGGAAAAGACTCAAGGCCTGACCTTCTAGCACAGACGAAAGCAAAACGGGCCAGTTGGCAGAAGGCCAACTCAATGCCTGCGCGTGAGACTCGAAACGACATAAAAAAGCGTCAATGGAGTCAATAGACTCCTTAAACATCGGCAGTCTAGGAATATTACGTATGCCCCGGCCTACCGAATCAGTATCTGGAGCTGCTCTAGACCCCGCATCGAGCTAACTGTAGTTGCACCTCCCTATCTTTCTCTTCTTTCTCTCTCTGGTACTCTAATTCTCTCTCTCTCTCTCTCTCTCTCTCTCTCTCTCTCTCTCTCTCTCTCTCTCTCTCTCTCTCTCTCTCTCTCTCTCTCTCTCTCTCTCAAGGCGTGTTCCTTTTCTCTCAACGCTTGTTCCCTCTCGTCCTTCTCTCTCTGAGCTTCTAACTCTTTCTCCTTTAAGGCTTTCTGGACTTCTAGTTCCTCTTTCTTAAGTACTCTTTCTTTCTCTTCTCTCTGAATTTCTCTCTCTCCCGCCCTATCCTCCCTATCCTTACATTTCTCGACGTAATCCAAAAGTTTATCGTCCTTAAGACCTAGCCTCTCACCTCGCTTAATATAAGCCTCTACCGGGTCCGACTCCATATTTACTACAACAACTTCCCAAAAACTTGAAAACGTAACAAATACAAATCAACGGCACAAATAGCAACAACCTACGCAAAAGAACAGTGACCTACTTTGACGTCCAGATGGATCGAAAAATAAGAACGATAATGTCACGACACGGTTTTTTTTCGTCTAATTTTGCAGGGGAGTAAGTTTAGAGGGGTGGCAGGATTCAGTTAGTCACCGGGTAACGACAGCGTAGGTGCGTAGTATTTGGCCTGAACACGAGTATTTGGTGCCGTGCGACAGTTTGGATGTTGGCGTACCACACGTGAATCGCCCAGTCTGAACACCATCGGGTGGTTAGGGTTTCACGTATTTTCATGTCGCGTGATGTAGTGAGCGATTTTTCGCCAACCTAAAGTTATCCAAATTACTAGTCAGTCGCTTTTCCACCAGCGAACGAGTCAGTCGCTTTACCAGCAAATCTCCGAGGGTGGTTTTTCAGGCGTGGTTCGCCATTTGCTGGAGGCCACAAGCAGCTGTGTCGGTCTGGTGTATCGGCCCTGCGATACGGTTCGGGTCGTCCCCGGAGCCGTTGTCCCAGGAAGGAGAGAGAAGAGAAGAGCTGCGTCGACTTTACCCCTGGCTTGTCTTGTCTTGTTTGTCACGGACGACAGTGAGTACACGCGACAATTCTCTAGTGGCCATTTGCTCGGGGGGGGGGGGGGGGGGGGGGTGGAGGTGGTGGTGGTGGGGGGGGTGTTTGTGTTTGCTTGTTTTGTATTATTATTTTGGCTAGTGTAGAATACAAGAGAACAGAAAGTAGAGGGCTATTTTGCAGTACTGACCTAGAGTATCTAGCGGCGGATTAGTTATTGGGGGTTTAACGCCGAGCAGGCGACTAAGGCTATTTCTCTATTTAGCGTATGGTTAGTGTAAATATCGGAAGTGAGTCAGGTGGTGACGTCTAGATATGTATTCTGCTGAGGTTGAATTTATTGTTGCGGGGAGCGTGATGCGATTGTAAATTTGTATTTTGTTGAGGATAAATTTGTGGTTGTGGGAGAGAAGTGAAGGGAATATGTTGAGGTTGAGTTTACCGTTGTGGAAGAGAGGTGAAGGGAGTATAAAAGACGGTAGTTAAGGTTGCGGGAAGGGTGATGCGATTATCGTGTTTCTTTTGTTAGTTATTTATGTGAATTTTTGCACCTGTGTTTTAGTGCATCCTATTTCCGATGCGTTCCTATCCTAACCCTGTGGTGTACTGAGAGTGGAGGCTGACGTGGTCACTCCGCCTTGTGGGGCTACGACGCCGAACCTGAGTGCCTTTGCGAGTGTCGCGGCGCGCCTCGTTTAGTCAGGTCGGGTCGTCCCGTTTAAATATTCCTAACTTGTTTAAGCGAAGTTTTGTTCGCATATAATCTTGTAAAGAACGTCATACATTTTGATCTTTATTTCATCTCCTCGTAGAGACTGTATTGTGAGGGGAGCTCTGTCACAGTAACATTTTGAGTTTTTGTATTATGTAAAAGTAGCCTGTGTTACGGAAGACCTTATCGCGGAAGCAAGAGCGTCGAGTTGAGCTGCGCTTAACGGTTGTGCTTCCGGCGAGAAGGTCCCGTGACGTGAAATATATTTATTCAACTTTCAGTTATACTAAGGACATTTGCTCCATTTGCATATGTGATATTGTTTAGCTTCCATGTGCATATGCGATATTGTTTAGTCACCATTTTCATATAATTATGTGATATTGGTTATTCTGAAACTTTGCTAGTTAAAGGAGCCTTGTGTATTCAGAGCCTTTTTCTGTTAATGCCTAGTTTGCTAGAGCGTTAGTTTAATTCGAACTTGTTGTTCGTGATCCCGCTGGGGAGATATAGTAGCGTACGGATTGTATTCATTTTTCTCGATCTTTATTTGAGTTAGTAAGCAAGCGTATTTGGTTTATACAGTTGATATTGTGCTATTTGAACTATTGTATTACTTAAGGAGCCACGCGCTGTGATAGACTCAGCAAAGGCGTTGGTCTTAACTGGCGTCAGCGCTTGACGCTTGTACTTCCGGCGGGGTCTAGTGGCGTATGACTTAAGCCTTTCAGCCTGTTTTCTTTTATATCATTAGTAAGGATAGTAGTTTATTTATATATTGTTTGTTTGTGTTTTATTAGGGATATTTAGTTATTGTATATGTTGTTGTTGTTTTGTATTGTGTATAGATATTCGGGGTGACGGGAATTTGGACGTATGTGCGAGTGTGAATGTGAGGTGTGAATGCGTGGCTGTGTGAGAATAGTTGTTTATTGTTAGGGTTTTATTTAATAAATGTCGTCATCATTGTTCCTCTGGTGTTTGTGTTAGGTTTGTGTTAGTGTGGGTTGGGTGTGTCTCGAGCGGTAGCGCTCATAGTTCGCACCTCGGAAGCGGGGTCGTGACAGATAGAAAGAAGAGCAAAGAAAAAGAACACTACCTATACAAAAGGAAGAAACAAGAACTAGCTGCTCGTAAGACCCAGAAAACTACAGGAATAACGAATCTTGCCCCTTAGAATCGGAGAGGGGAATCTAACACAAACAACCAAACAGGCACATAGCAATCAACCCTTACTCTAAAATCGCTACTCGCTAGCGCCCGCACTATTCTAAAATACCGCTAAAACAGGGTCACCACTGTAACACACGCAGACTCGCCCCCAGTCGCACGTATAGACAACAGACGCATACACCGCCACTGACTCGGACGGGCGCATTCATGCGGTAAAACTCAACACACTGGCTCCCTTTCTAACGTAACTTTTATACAAGATAAACTATAAAAGAAGAATGCTCACAAACTATCACAACTATATACACCACTTCTTTTCCACTACCAGCATCTTAACACCACATCCACATACACACAATATCACTGCCAGGGTAGGTATTAGTCTCTCACTCTCCAACCTGTTTGGTGTTCTCGCCTGGTTACGTTCAGTCCTTTCACGTCTAGGCGTGCAAATCCCTTCTCATACACCCCTCGAGTCGTCCTGTCTCTCGTATCGTGGACGTCCTCGTTAATCGTACTGTATCTTCACTGTGACCCAAGTGTCTTGGCACCGGCCGCTCACTCCCCGAGTGAAGAGATGGAGAGATGACCTCGCATTAGGTCCCTGGTGACTGACGTCTCGGCGTCCGTCGCTCCAACTCCAACAAGCACTCTGAACACAATAAAGTCCTAAATCGTAACACTTGCTAAACACACAACATATTGGATCATATGAGAAACATTACGTAACCTGGCTGATACAAATAAGTCACACGTTCATTCATACACACACGTGCTTCATAACCCGAACTACTTTCGTAACACCCCATAACTCTGTCACTACCTTGGAACAGACTCTAACACTCTCGCCGTACACCATTCTATACCCTGGAAAAGACTGTGCTTAACCAACCACGTACTACCTTCACAATGACTTAGACCTACACCCCTCACATTCCTTTAGTTATCCATCTCGGTTAATAACTGAATACGAAGACACCGGTTACCTCACTGAATTCCAAACCAACATAACTGAACCAACCCAGACAATGCTATACAACTGAATTAACTTCTACTAATGCATACTATCCCTAACGCAAGTAACCATCAATAATACATATATAGACACATACCTGAATTCTAGGTTTCAGAGTCTTGGAATACAGGCTAAGGTATCTCACACACGTCTGTACCCTCTGACAGTAAAAGCCCGCACTAATGTTTCTACAGCTCTGCCAGACTGAGCTTTTGCCTACAACTCGCTAAACTCCCCATATTAACCGTTCCTTAAAGATTCCACGTGGGTCTCGTGCCACACGGACTATCGGCACAAAACAAACCGTTGACAACTACTGTACCGTATTTACCCTATTGTGTGAACACTATGCATGAGCATAGAGTTTCATCACAACATCAGATAAAAACAGAGCTATACACGCTGAAAACAACCGAATACCAACACTCTTGTAATAAATCTTTATGTTGACTTTGGTTTTCTTATCTTATTATTGTCTTTTGTCCCCAGCCGCTGTTTCGTTTGCAAAGTCACATGTTATACAGTATAAAAAAAATGATCCAGGAGGACCAACCCCTTAGTAACACTCTTGTAATAAATCTTTATGTTGACAATGGTTTTCTTATCTTATTATTGTCTTTCGTCCCCAACCGCTGTTCCGTTTGCAAAGTTTTAAATGTTATACAGTATACAAAATGAACCAGGCAGACCAACCCCATAATAACACTCTTATAATAAATCTTTACGTTGTCAATGGTTTTCTTAACTTATTATTGTCTTTCGTTCCCAGCTGCTGTTTCGTTTGCAAATTCAAAGGTTATACAGTATACAAAATGATTCAGGCATCCATCAGATAAAAACAAGCTATACACGCTGAAACCAACCCAATAATAACACTCTTGTAATAAATCTGTATGAAAACGAAAATGCCGCGAGTGTGTTCTCTCAGAGAATCTCAATTCATTTCTTTTGTACATTTTTCAGTTTGTTGTGGATGTAATCCTTAATGTTTGTCCAGCGCCTATGTCTAAGTGCGGGCTCTTCTGTGATTGCCTGCTGTATCTCGGCCTTTCCAGAAAGTTTGTTCACGACGAGGTGTGTCTTGAAACGAGTTTGAACAGCTTTCTCTTCAGCTTTCTCCCATGGTTTCCTTGAAAATCTAGCTTTCTTTCGAACAGGCGCTGACGCAGTACTGTCATCATCAAAACTATCTAGATTGTCATCAGGTTCTGTACGTCTTGTCTCTGTCAGGCTCATTGATTCCTGTGTAGTTGACTTGCTACTTGCTTCATTCACAGGTGCTGTTTCCCCCGAGACTTCTCTGCAAGTTTCTGATGTGTCTTCTTTGTCAAAGTCAATCTCTTCATCATCGTCCAACTCAGCTCTAATGCAACTCTCAAAATCTGTGATCCCATTGTTAACTTCTTCTTCTTCTTCTCGAACGCCGTCACACTTGGAGTTTGGCTCTCAAAATGAAATCTGTGGTCTTCTGTAGCGCCTCCACAGGCCTGTACAGTTTCTCTTGTAGAGTGGCGGGCTTCGGCCATATCTCCTCCCTCAGCGGCTGGTGGTTCCCACAGTCCTGGAGGATGTGCTCTGCGGTCTGCTCTGCTTCTCCACACGGGCACGAGGTGGAAGCGTCTGTGCAGGTGGAAATTGAGTCGGTTGTGCCCGGTCCTCAGACGAAAGATGGTCACCTGCTCTTGTCTGGACAGCTGATGGTAACTGTCTAGGGGCCGTTGTGGTGGTCTGTACACAGACTTAATGATGGTCTTCATCTCTGTGAAGCTGACTCCATTTTCATCTTGTTCTTTCTCTGCGCCCACTTTTGCCATTCTGTCAGCTTCATCATTGCCGTAGATGCCACAGTGTGAAGGGTGCACTTGATGTTTTGCAGTGCCTCTTGTAGACGTGGCAGTTTGCTTGCTGTTGCTGCCTCAAGGACAGACATGGCATCAGTAAGGAAGACAATCTGGGCATCAGGGTCTGCAGTGCCACTAAGGGTGTTAGCTGCGCGGACTAGGGCTTCCACCTCAGCTCTGTAATTTGTGCAGTGAAGGCCTGTTGGTACTGCCTCTGCCTGCCATTTTCCGTTTGGGTACTGAATGTACACCCCAGCCCCTCCATCCTGAACTGCATCTGTGGCTGATCCATCGGTGTATGCCCGTATCCATGCTTCCTGTGGATACTTTTCTTCAAGCATGGCCAGTGTCAGGGCTTTCTTGCTCACAGTGCTGTGCTCATCTCTGGTGGTGATGTAGGGTACCGTGGAAGAGATGGTGATGTTTTCTGGCTTACTTTCCCAAGGTGGAAGGTCGCTAGCAGGATTCAGAGCCTCTACCTGCGCAGGCAGCTTTGCCTGGTGTTTTCTCTGCAGTGCTCTCGTCTCCTTCACAAAGCTTGATCTTTTCAGTCTCCCTGAGGTTGGTTGTTTCATCCTAGCGTTCATAGGATGGTCTTTGGAAGACTTGACCTTTGTGGACTGTATCAAGGCTTTGCAATCTCTTCTCATGCGCAGGGGTGGGATGCCCGTTGTCTCTTCCATCTTTTCAATTGGTGTGGATCTCATTGCGCCGGTGATGATACGCAGTGCCTGGTTCTGAACTCTGTCAATGGTCTGCTGGTGTGACTGGGCTGCCGTCAACCATGTATTAGATCCGTACTCAAGGTGTGGTCTCACTGTGCCTTGATATACATTTTTGAGGATCTTTTCATTGGCTCCCCATTGTGTTCCAGCCAGTTTTCTCATGATGTTCAGCTTTCTTCTAGCTTTCGCTTCTGCATTCCAAATGTGCGGCTTCCACGTCAGCCTCTTGTCAAGGGTGACTCCCAGGTATGTCTGTTGGTCTTCATACTGCAGCGGGGTGTTGTCCAGTGTTAGGTTGCCAGCCTTTGCCTTGTTGGAGAGAGAGAAGAGTGTGGCTGATGATTTTTCTGTGTTGATGGTCACACACCAGTTGTTGGTCCAGTCTGTCATCCTGTCCAGGGCTAGCTGCATCCTGTATGTAGCAGTTGTTGCATACTCTTCTGTGCACCAGAGTACCAGGTCGTCTGCGTACAGGGCTGCGTGTACTCCTTTTGGTAGCTCTGGCACAAGGTCGTTGATGAAAAGTATGAACAGTGTCGGTGACAGGACTCCCCCCTGTGGCACCCCTTGACGCAACAGCACTTTTTGGCCACAGTACCCATCCACTGTCACACGGGCTCTGCGATTGTGCAGGTATGACTTGGTCCACCGGTACATATTCCCTTGGATGCCACTGCGAAGGAGTTTCACAAGGAGACCATCCTTCCACACCTTGTCGAAAGCCTTCTGTAGGTCAATGAAGGCAGCTAATGTCACCTTCTGATCTTGAAAGGCATCTTCTATGACCTGTGCAAGGTGTGTTGTCTGGTCTTCTGTACTCTTGTAGCTCCATTGTTAACTGACAGAAGAATCTTTGCCACTTTTGCCTTTTGAAAGACGTTTTGAGGTTGGCGGTAGATATGGCGATGTATCCGAATATCATGACCAAGGAATTCTGCCAACTGATCCTGGTCTAACTCCGAGATGGCCATTGACTGAGCCAAAGTTGCAACCTGCTTCTGTAACTGAGTAATTGTGAACATGACTGGGTTTGACATGTTTACTTGCAGTGTGTGTGCCTTCAGAACATCATGGCCTCTGTAAGGCCTCTGACCAGAAGGTGTGGCAAAGATGTACTGGGAACCAGCGAGAGATGGCACTGATTGCCTCATTTGAAGGATTCTGTCCACAGTTGTCATCATCTTCTTCGTCAGCAAAATGGGAACACTCCTATTAAACTTGCCTTTGATTTCCACTCGCTGAAAATGATTCACCATTTTCTTCTCAACTTCTGTGAGACCTTTCAAGGTATCTTGATTAGTGATCGATCCAATCTTAGCATTCTGGAAGTCTGATCATTCATTCTCTGAACTTCTCCCCCTCGTTTTCAGTTGAAAAGTGATACAGCGCAAAGAGTTGCTTTAACCACTGTCGGATAATCTTCCGAAACCATCATTGTCTCAAGAAGCTGTTGGACCTTCCTCACATCTTCACATGATGGAATCAGCTTGGGTTTGTTCATGGTCATTTTCCCGACCAACTGGGCTGCTGTAGCTGACACACAATCATACCAGTCCCAGGTGACGACAGAGTCAAACCGCTGTGCCTCAGAGAGCTCCTATCGCCACCTGTCATCTGAACCATGCCCAAGCTGTTTGGATGCCTGTGACTGTTTGATCTGTGAACATTTTTTCAAGGCATGGCCTATGCGCATTGCGAGATTGCCTTTTTTGAACTGATGTGTGTCCTCATCAAATTCTGCTAGCTTTTACAGCCAGTACAACATGATCAAAGCTAGCTGAATTGATCACAGCATTTAAACTTGCGATTTTCATTTCTGACCGTGTGTTCTTCAATGTCCCTGTGGTCAAATAATCTCTTTCCATACTCAAGAAGCAGGGGGTCAGTTGTGATGAGACGGCTTATCTCATCTTTTCTCTGTCTGGCTAATACCTTATGATAGAAGGAAGTCTAAAGGTATTGGAAGCATTAGCCTCCCACGTCGTGCTGCGTCACCTCGTTTAGCAAACTGAAACTCTCCTGGTTTCTGACAGCAATGTTTTGAGTGTACAGAGATCAGCTTTCTTCGATAGAGCCCTTTGCAATGGCTACAGGTCTTCAACATTACAACTGTTGGTGTGATACTTAGGAATCAAACATCCTGATTTCTTTTCAAGAACGGCAACATTATGCATGTAATCACCTTCATCTTGTAGTCTGATCCATACTTGACGTCTTTGCTTTGTCTCTTTTTTCATTGACAAAATTTTAGCAACGTCTGCCTCATCTGCATGGACATCTTGTAAGTGCGTGCTCATTTTCAAGACAAGCTTGCTACACAATTTGCATGCATGTTTCTTGTCCCATTTGTACTTTCCTTTCCCTCTCTGTGACACGTGCACATCTGTTTCTTCTGTAAGCGCTCTTTCCCCACCCCCAACGTCATGTTCCTTCTGCCTATCCACATTCTCATTGCACCCCCCCCCCCCTAATTCACCCCCTAACACACACTGCACCTTGCTGGTACTTGCTTCACTGACGCCTGCCCACCCTGAACCTGCCTCTTTGAAATCTAACATAGTCAATACAAATATGTCTGTGTCAGAGATCCCAGAGATTGATGGCGACACACCGTCTGAATCCTGTGAGCTCGAGCCAGGAACAAACTCCTCGTTATCACTGTCCTTGTATTGCGATGTGCTTCCACTCTCAGGTTCATCCCAGGCTCCATTTGCCAACTGGAAAAAAAGCTGCATTAGGACAGAAACAGCCCAATTTTGGTTTAAGTGGCCTTGCACAAGAATAAAAAGAGTAATCCCGTGTATGACCGATTTACATATGTGAGACCTCGGTGAAGAGGGCTGGCTTCTGCAGCGTGAAATCCATGTTTTCTGAAAATGTAAGCAGTTTTCACACATCTATCAACCCCGCGTGACTTTTTGAGAGAGGTCACTGAAATTGGTATGTTTACAAAGATCTTGCCACAAAGTATCCTTGGGCCAAGCTTGAAGAATGTGGCTTAAGGTTGTATACTATACATACATTTTTTAATTGAAAACTGCCGCTTATAGGGTTTTTTGAGAGCCTTATTGAGTCTGGAGGCTATTGCCACCCTGAAAGACCCATGGTCCCGGGCATATTTGTAAGTTTGAGCCTTTTGTGTGACCTACCCCATAAGCAAAAACACGCAAAATAGCTGATTTCAGAACACAATAAAAAATTTATCGAATAGTGTGTTAAAATGATAAAGAAACATTTCGGTCACTTCATAAAGTATGTTAGTATTTTCTCGTAAAAAAAGTGTGCTCTGATAATTGGAATTCTAAGTGCAATCGAGAAAAGTGTATGTTGTAAATTCGCAAAGTGCCCGGATGTTATCAATAACATTACAAGTGTTTGCAATGTTGGGCAATTGCTCAGGCCCTTTTTATTCGATAAAGTCGTACTTTAGATCATATCACACACATGATTTATGAAAAAATGAGGGGGTCCCGCTCAAAAATTGGCACTTTGGGTCGTTTGCGAGTGCGTTTTCGAATATACAAGCGATGTCTGACTTCCGGCAGATCATATCTCCGCCGTAGCCAGTCCCAAGCCCGCATGAGAAAGGAGGAAATCAATGACGCCAAACCAACAAGTATAACCTACGCCCAAACTGTTGCAAACTACTAGTCTTCGATCACTATTTGTGACAGTGGGAAAGTACACTGGAACAAACAACAACGACAGATACGGGATGAGAAGGTTTATCTATAAGTAATTAAATGCACCCATTATACCTTAGTAGTTGAATTAGTGCCGTGGTAAAATACTCTTTTTGCCACGCAGGTAACCAGGGTTCAATCCCCGTAGATGGATATTTTTTTCCCTGCTCAAAAATTTGAAACCCATACAGTTTCTACTTCGCTAAATGAAACAAACACACACACACACACACACACAAAAAAACAAAGAAAAAAAAAAAAAAAAAAAAAAAAAAAAAAAAAATATATATATATATATATATATATATATATATATATATATATATATATATATATATATATATATATATATATATATATATATATATATATATATATATAAAAGAAACGCATGGTAATTTTGTTTTTTTTTTAAATTTAAAATATGTGATTATCATCACCGTTGTAATGTGAATGTTAAACCATGAACCAACCAACAAACCACTTTCAGTCTTGGATAAAAATGCATACTGGTTACCTCGGTACATTTGTTCATTCATTTTTTTTCAGCCAGGCATTGTGAGCATGTTTACATTACATGTTTACATTCATTCAATCATTCACAGATTCACTGATGAAAAAGCACACCAAAGAGTGTCGTCACAGAGTGTTTTTTTTTTTAAATTTTCCTGGCATCATCTACAAACATTAATTAATGAATAATGTGAATGTGTTTTAATATACCTGCTGCAAGCAATGCTACATGCTCCTTTGGTGTATCCGTGAAAGCAGGTCAGTGAACATCTCTGGTTGAAAGATGTTTGTGAACAGATTGGTAGTGGATGTACCTATCTCTCCAGCTGAATCTCAGTTTCCCAGCAGTTTTTGGTTACAAATTATAAGGAAACAAAACAAACGTCACATGTTTCAATATGCCCCGTTATGTTTACACATGATCATTGTGAGTAAAGAATAATATCTGTTTATTTTCACAAGAAATGCTGTATTTGCAGACATTCATTTAAAGTATACATGTACAGTCAAGTATGTTGAAAGCATATTAGGCTACAATGCACATAGGCACCCATACAAAAGTAACTACCTCAAATACAAAATGTTAAATGTTTAGGGCTCAACATCTTTTGTCCATAAAAGGTGATTTCAAAGATGGGTCACAGAAATAGGGTCTGAACAAATTTTGACCCAAGCTGTATTCGAACCCAGGACCTTTGGGATGAGAGTCAAACACACTACCACCGAGCCACCCAGCTCCCCCTCATATGCCTATGATCAGTTATCACCCAACCACTGAAATCTGCTGTGACAGATGGAGGGTAATGCAAGAACTACATGGTCAACTCACTCTTTAGAAGTATTGCGATTTTCATTGCGCAAGTCCACATTTGGTATATTTTGAGCAGAGGGTTTAATGACATACATGTATCTACATACCTACCCCCCCCCCCATCCCCCGGGCTGCATTTCTATATTTTGGCACACCCCCTCTTCAGAAAGGACCCATGGGTGTTATACTTTGAGGCCAATGACCATTTTCAGAATGTATATCATTTATAATCATGCAAAGCGGAGCAGTGCTAAGTTTTCTCCTTGTTTCACACTGACGCTGCAAAAAAATCTATCTGTACCACTGTTTCCTAACCCATAAGAGTCAGCTGTGGAGTACATATTTTGAATGATTGATGTATGCCAGTATTTCGGAACTTGTCACAAACAAGACCTGTTTATATGCTGAAATGTCTTCGAAAAATGAACACATTGGCAGTAAAGGGGTTTTCCTTGGATAATCAAAAACTAATACATATTAAGCTGCATTTCCAAATCACGACATGACAGGAGAGTGACAAAAAGTAACTTTTCTGAGGGGGGGGGGGGGGGGGGTCATCCAAATAAATATGCATAGGAAGGTCTTACCATCAGGTATCTATCTCTTTACCAAGTTTAGGGTTACAGTTAGGAATACTTGAGAAAAAAACATCTTTGGGCTATGGCTATCTTGTACCTATTTCCCGATTTCTTGTGACCCTTGACCTTTCTGACCTTTCATGCATACGAAATTAGTATGCATGAAAAGTTCTTACCACCTTGTACCAAGTCTGGGTTTGAAGTTGTGTATACTTGAGAAAACATCCTTTTGGTCAAAATACAGATATTTTTCACCTTTTTACTGCACTACAAATTACAACATGGGTGTCAAATCGCTTTGTCACATTGTTATATGAAAACACACAAAGCACACCCCCATCACTGTACAATAGCCCCTGAACTGCTCGACTGCACGTTACAATTTTGTCGCCCCGCTGCTTCTATGTCAGACTTATGGAAACACTCCCTCTTTATTTGTATTTTCTCGAGTTTTGTCATTGTCACTTTGTTGTCACTGCCCCACTGCTGTTGTGTCTGCAGTTGAATAGCCAGGCCTAAAGCCTGCTTTCCCTTCTCCTAATATATGGCTATGCATCAGCTCAGGCAGTAAGGCACAGGCTTTTGCTGCATTGCGAATGATGTGACTGTCCAAAACCTTGACATTGTGGCCAGCCTGGTGGATGGACATCAAAATAACAGGACGTCTGCCCTCCTACACAGGACAATCAGTTCACTTCCTTTGCCTTCTCGTCGGTTGGCCATCGCGGAGAGATGTACCCGCTGAACTCTTCTTCCCTCATCTTTCGCAACCTGCAAAAGATAATTTTGTATCAAAAAAAGTTTTGACATGCACATATTGCGTGCATATATGTTTGCAAGTATTTATACAAAGTACATACATGCATAATATGACAGTAGTCAGAACATGAACAAGAAAGGCAATGTCCTTATGGTTCACGTGTATGACCAAACCACATAATATGTCTGTCCTTTTTGACGTTGGCTTGACTTCTCCAACAGGTCTCTGAAAATGTCTAAACATAAGTATAGGGCTGGATTTTGTACCAGTGAAACCTGAGTATTTTTCCAAATCCCTTCATTTTTCACACATTTGTCAACCCTCTGTGACCCTTGACCTCTGTGAGGGGCTGATTACATTAGTAGCACAGAAAAGTGTTATCATCATGCCAAATTTTATTGAAAAGTTTGCAAAAACATTGATAAACACTACAACTCTACCCGAAACTAACTTTTGTCACCCTTATCATGTGGTATCTCCATAGCAAGTTTGAGTTTGAAGTTGAAAATACTACTTGAGATGACCTTTGAAAGGTCACAGAAATTGGTATGTTTAGAATTATTTTACCACAAAGTACCCTTGTGCCAAGTTTGAAGTCTGAGGCTTGCATAGTCTTCGAGGAAATGCCAATGTTAAAGTTGCCCACAGGTAACAGACAGTTGACGGACGACCCATTACAAACACTTACTTTTGCTATCACACGTGCGCCAAAAATTAGACGCCATTGAGCTTGAAATGACCACAAAGGGTGTATACATATATCTAGTATCAGCATCAATATTCAAAGTGTAACTTGCAGAAATTGTTTCAAACAGGACACAACGCATTGCTGTTTAGCAACAGCACACACTGGACCAAATGGGTAGTATTCAGATTTTTCTAGTCCTTTTGTATGCACTAAGTGCTTATTAAAGAAAACGACAGTATTTGGAGACTTGCCCAACCCTCTAGTTTTCAAATCAAATGCAATATGGTGCCACTTGTTGACAGCAAGTGATTTTAGCATTCGGTGTTGTTGAGAATGCTGGTACTACTACTACACCATCTTCAAAATGAAAGAAAGCATTACAGTGTGATGTGTTTCAACCAGTTGTGTTTTGTTATGAACCTGATTCTATTCACAAATCAATCGGTATGCTTTACCTCGAGTCCAGGACAATAAGTGTCACCTTCGCTCACTTTAGTTGATCCGCTGGAACTGAAATTGCCTGCTTTTAGCTGTGGCCTTCTCCTTTGAGCAAACATGACCTGACTAGCTCTTGCCTCTTCTTGGTGTAGGCGTCATACTTCTGTGCTTGTTTGCAAGTATACCCTCTCGGCGTGACTCTGTAGTGAGACGTCAACAGCAGCACTGACCTGAAATGAAATACATGTTTATTATTGTGTTATTCGGCAGCATGGCAATTTCACTTCTGATCTTATTTCAGGGTGGGTCGCTTCCAAACTCCACAAACAGGGACTTTGTTATAGCATTATGAACAATTCGGGGCCAGTGGGGGGAGTCCCCCCCCCACCCACCCACCCAATTCGTCCCTACATTTAGTTTACACATTACTACCTTCAAACTAATGCGAAATAAACTGTGAACACCACAAACAAGAATGGTGAAGCCTGGATCGCTCGTGTGCATTTAAAACTGATCATTTTCTTAATCTGAACTGTGTGACCTTTCCAAAAGGTGACTGAAATTTAAGTGCCATGAGTCTAAGCATAAGTAAAGGGCTGGCTTATGTACAGTTGTGAATAGTATTGGAGAAAAAATATCTTTTGTCAAAATATGGCTATTTTTTTTTTACCTATTTCTTGATTTCTCATGACCCTTGGCCTGAACGCAAACTGGTAAGCTAAGAGTAAGAAAGGTCTTGCCACAAAGTATCCTTCAGCTACGTTTGAAGACTGTGGTTTGAATGGTCTCCGAGAAAATGCCAACATTAAAGTTTACCATGGACGACCAATGGCCCAGAACATAGCCTTACACTTGCTTCGCACATGAACCAATGAAAGAAGGCATTACAGTATGATGTGTTCATTCACACCATAGTTGTGTTGTGTTCTGCACCTGATTCTCATCACAGATCTACTGGTATGACTTACCTTGAGTCCAGGAGAATAAGTGTCACCTTCCCTCACTTCACTTGAGCTGTGAGTGTGATCTTGGTCAGTTGGTGTAGACGTCATACTTCTGCGCTTGTTTGCAAGTATGTACTCTGGGTGAAAGTACTGAGACTCCACAGCGAGAGGTCAACAGCAGTATTAGCCTGAAATGAAATACATGATTATTACTGTGTTGTTCGGCAGCATGACAATTTCACTTTGCATGAACTAAATGCAGGGGCAGATTATTACTTTCAAAATAAATGCGACAAAAACTGTGTAAACCGCAAAGAACAAACAACAATGGCAAAGTCACGTCTGTACGCCTCATGCGCATAACTGATTCACAACCTGTGTGACCTTTCCAAAAGGTAGCTGAAATAAGTGTCACGAGTCTCAACATAAAGGCTTGCTTTTGTACTAGTCAAATTTGTATTTTTCACACATTCTACGGTCATCCAAAATGGTAGTCAACAAATATTAGGGTTTCAGTCAAAGTAGCGTTTTACTAGGTAACCCTTTTAATCCTGATACACCCACTGCTTGAAATAAATGTGACTATGATAGTTCAAGGGTGGTGCCAGAATAGATTGGCGTCTCATCCGCCAAGCTATTCTGGCACCATCCTTGAACTGAAAAAATGCTGGACCTATCTCCTAATCTGTAATATAGCCTTCATAAGACAGAGAATGGATGAGAAAACTAAGTTACTAAGTACTGAAAGCAGTTACTGAGTTAGTAATGCAAAATTCTCCCTTAGCAGGACTTTTTACTACACACAGTACGTTTTCCTAAATAATAAGCACTGGTTTAATATCACTACAATGTGGACTACATTCCTTCCACCGTATTAGTAAAGGCTCTCTGAGAATGTATGGAAATGTTCTACTTCTAGGAGGTGACTGACATACATGGAATGCATGCCCCTGTCAACCCACAATAAAATGTAGTCTTCTTCATTGCAGGTAGGCTGTAAATTTCCATGCATAAAAGGACAGTTAGCTATTGGGGTTTTACGCCGTGCAGGTGACATCTCACGGCGGTGCATAAAACTTTTTTTTTTTTTTTAGAGTTGGAAAACCAGTCAGATATGCCACTTACGTACGACATTTTTCTGTCATTACTAGTAACTCGTGTTCTAGTCACTTAGCAAACACCACCAACCTCTTTTTCTACTTTAGTTTACCTTTTCCTTGCTGATGTCTGAAGAGATTTTGTTGTGTTTCTGGCTGCCACATATATTGCTTCTCGTTCGGTTGGCCCGTTCTTTTTTTTTTTTTTTCTTCATCTGAGAAATGGTTATGCGTTACTACTGACGCTCGATGACTTGTCGCAACTTATGCAAAGGTATCTTATTTCTGAGGAAACACAACATTTTATGCATAGAAACAGTCAGCTTACACACCTATTTCAGACAGTATATATCTTTTGTCAATTATCGATAAATTGAGCTTGTTTGCAATACGACTTGACGTACGGCGGTTTTTTTCGGTGACCTCTAGTCTCAGGTCACGGCAGACGCAAGATAGCGGTATCTAAATGCGCAGAAAAGATGCGCGAAAGAGGTGTGTCCTACAACCTTAAATAGTCTCCGAGAAAATGCCATCGTTAAAGTTTACCATGGACGACGGACGGACGACCAGTGGCCCAGAACATAAAATCACTTTTGCTTCACACGGGAGCCAATAAAATGAAGATGATCATAGAATTACTTACCAGTTTGTAATTGGAGGCATTCCGCTGCCGTCTATGCACTCTCCTACCAGACGCTCCCTCTCCGGCAGAGGCTGGGCTATCCAGCTGCAGCTGACTAATTTTGCCATGGGCCTTGGTCATGTGCCAGGAAGGGGCGTGCTTGTCCACTTCCATAGATCCCGATGGGTTCGGACATCCTGCTGCCATCTGGCGCTGGGTGTGTGCAGAAAGTGCTGAGTGTGGCCAAAACAGTGCTGCAAACATGTCAAATGCAACCATGTAAACTTGACATTTTGGATCAGATATATACATAATTACTGCAGTACCCTCAGCCCCATACGAACAATAACTGGTAATACAGTAAAAAGCGACACTTCAGTTGCACAATCCGAAAAACCTGTTCGTGGAAGTCTGTTCTTCAAATCGCAAGGCAGTTTTGCGTACGAGGATTGAAATACACACTGAAATCTGGCGCCATTTTGGTTTTGTCATAGCCGTGCATGTGTCAAACGGTTACTTTTCGATCACAATCACACATGTTAGAAAAAAAGCAACAAAATCGCGTGAAAGATTGACATTGTAATGGTGTTATTGAACGAATTCCTTTCATTGAAGAAGAAAGCTTTTGTTAAAATCGTGGGGTTCTATTATCTTTTACTACAAGACTGAGCAGCAGACGACCGGCCGTAGCAGACGTCTCAGTTTTCTCGGCGAAGCAGTATCGGTTGACTGTGCAATTGTATCGGATTGGGAGCATCTCAGTTAAATAACTGCGCTGAATAAGTACACTTGGGCGTGCTCTTAAATAAAGAAATATTGCATAAAACTGTACCTAGCAAACGGAACAGCGGCGGCGGGACGAAAGACAATGGGAAGGGGAAACAACTCAGTTCATGTCACTGCGCAGACGACCAATCAGGTATCAAGTTGATCTATAGAGACCCTCGCTTCCATGGCAACATACAGGCCCAGTGCGTTGCAAACACACAACATCATGTAAACCTCTGAAGATGGTGGCATCCTATTTTGATATTTTTTCTGACTATTGAATGAAAGATAATGCAGAAACAACCCTCAGAAAAAATGGGTGCCTGACTTTTTGCACCCAGAATTTTGCACACACCCATTTTCCATAAGGATGGTAAAGAAAGTCACCCATTTTTACACACACACACACACACACACACACACACACACACACACACACACACACACACACACACACACACACACACACACACCACACTTAGACGCACTGTCAGAAGAGCATGCGCGATGACAGTAGTATATCATGTATCTAGGTAAAGTCAACTTCACTTCACAAAACTTATAGCAAGACAAACATTGTTTGACTTTCTTTTGTTGTTGTTGTTGCTGACAATTTGTCCGAAGTACAGAAGCCAAAGTAAAACGTAAAACGTTAAAACTTAAATTACATGACAAATGGTGTTTTAAAAACCAATCAGCAATGTACTGTGCCCCTTATAAAGCTCAATGAGGCATTGGCAAAATCTGCGAGACTTTTTCACAGGGAGTTTTTTCAACACCAGAATCAGGTCAAAGACAACAGGTAGAGACCCTTGACAGCGAGGACAGTTCTCATATAGAAAGGACTTAGTTTGTGATGGTTTATCGCGTCTACTTTTGATTTACGAAATCTTTACATCGTATCAGGCATATCAGACAATAATTGCCGCACATAACGCCGGAAATGACGTCGGCCGCCGTTGGCCCGCGCATGGCCGTGCGCCCGACATCGGCCCGATGGCCTTTTGCGCATTGGAGACGTACACACAAGCCGGTGTCACCTGTATCATCCAGACAGTTCTGCTGACACGCTTAATTCAGTGTGTAACAGGGGTTGTTACACTGGAGGGACAAGCTGCACGCGACTATACAATCGTCGCCTTATGTCGCCTCACACAATTGCAGACACTCGGCGCTTTCGCTGAGCAGGAACAGACTGAGCGGGAGCACTATGCTGAACAGGTTGAAGTGGTAATGGAATTGTTCGGCATTATAGCGGTTTTCTACTGATATTGTTCTCCATTGGCTGGCTGTTTTACGTATAAATGGTGGAATAAATAGGGGAATTTTCGACAATTTGATGTACGATTTTATAGTTCGCTTATAATCTAAATGCGAGCATTGTGTAGAGCGTGG
This sequence comes from Semisulcospira habei, assembly GCA_036245525.1. Taxonomy (NCBI): domain Eukaryota; kingdom Metazoa; phylum Mollusca; class Gastropoda; family Semisulcospiridae; genus Semisulcospira; species Semisulcospira habei. The sequence continues at coordinate 156,660,017 of BTPG01000008.1, forward strand.
AGTTACAATTTCGGAAACCGCAAAGTTACAGGCAGCAACCAAATGTTGGAATTTTGGTAGTTTCCAAGTGTTTTCGCCCATGGACCGTTTGCTCACCATGTTTGAGCCAGAGACCTGCACGCGTTAGATCAGATACCGCGGTATAATGGTGCGCGTAATTGAGGCTGTCGTGTGTTTCGTTGCGACAGGGGTCCACCACGGCCCAGCTAGATAAACTTATCCCAGCCGAGTTTCGAAATGGTAGTTGGATGCACTCAAAGGTCTGAGCAGTGTAAAATGACTGAAAGTTTTCTAATGGTCTCCAATACAATTAAATATAAGGGAAGTGTAAAACTTCCTGCGTATATATGCCGTTGCGCAGTTTTCGAAACTTTCCTTGTTAATTTTGTTCCGGATAAGACACACTGATCTAAAAAGAGACCATTGTTCAGCTAAAATAGCGTACGTCCTACTGCACTATGAATCACACACACACACACACACACACACACACACACACACACACACACACACACACACACACACACACGTACACACACATACCACACACAACATACACTCACTGACACGCACACAAACTCACTCACTCACTCACACACACACAACACACACACAAACACACACAACATACATGCACACACACACACACACACACACACACACACACACACACACACACACACCAGAACACACACAGACGCACACACACACACACACACACACACACACACACACACACACACACACACACACACAGAACACAACACACATGCAAACACATGCACGCCAGCACGCACGCACACACGCACACACACACACATACATACACGCACACACATACATACACGCACGCACACACACATGTATTCAATTCCTAATTGACATTATTTTGCGTTGTCAATATGGCAGCAATAAACTCTTATAAATGCCTTATATCATACCTCTTAATTATTCTGAAAAAAGCGGAAAAAGTAGACTTGACAAAGAAATGAGCAGCCAACGGGGGGAAAAATGCTGTCAATTGATAGGACATACAGCTGAGAATTTCTGCAGTTTCAATCAGAAGTTATCTTTCCCTTGTTTTCAGATCGGGTTTCAGAGAAAGACACCTGCACAGATCGTTGCGGAAGTATTTTTTAACAAGATTTCCAAAATGAAACGCCATTTGCTTTAACACCTCCACTGCCGGACACTGCAAACATCACCCAACTGCAAGAGTTATAGATTCTCATATGCCCCCACGAATGCGGGGGCTCTTGAGGATATATGTCTCTTGCTAGATTCATTGATACCTGGGCTTCGCACGGATGCGGTTAACGGTAATCGGGCTATCAATTCCAGTCGTTACTGTTTCAAATGTTTTATGTGTGTACGGCAGGCCTTTTCATTTATAACTGACTAATTTGTCCTAAGACAAAGTATTTAATGCTAGGACTAAATAACTTATCCTAGGTGTTACGATTGTGGTTGTGTTGTCCTGTGAGAGCATGCATGTGTTGATCGTAGGAAACGATCCGATATTTATTTGAGCTATTATGGTTACGAATCACGTACCTTTTCAGTAAGATTTTCTTTCGTTCGCGTGTAGGGCGGATTTTGCTTTGTTATGATATGCTAAGTTTAGTCCGGAAGCTTCTAGCAAAATCGCACGGAGAAGAGCGGTCGAATTTTGTTTTGCGTAGTTTCGCCGAGTATAAACCAGAACGTTCGAGAAAGGTCGCACTGTCTAGTGACCTCGTATGTGTGACGTCGGGGAGTAGGCAACAATTTGCAACATGTTGTTTTCTGTGCGCGTGAATTTAGCAGCCGTTCTTTGTGTTTTGTGAAAGATCGTGAATCTTCCAGAAAGTGTAGGTAAGGTCGCGAAACGGTCTACCATACTATTATGTGACGTTTATACATATTAGGAGTTGGAGCTGAAATGAGCAGTCGAATTTTTGTAGCCTATTGTAGTTATTCTAGAAAATTCTTTCTTTATTAATTTTTTTTGAGTTTCAGCTATGTGTTTCGTTCTGATTGGTTGCGTTGTATGATTTTCTTGGATTATTCTGGAAATTGGTGTATTATAAAAGATTGGTGCTGGAAAGCACGGGGGTACATTGTCATGCATTGTCAGTTGTAGGGACACACAGTTTATCGTAGGTACGTGGCCCGTATAGGGTGTACATTGTGAGAGACGCAGCGTAACGGTGGTGTACGTTGTATGGGCGCCATCTTGTTTGTGCGACTTACCACGATTTTTTTCGCTCCCAGTGTTTTAGTGGTTTTTCGTTGGATGTACTGTGTTTCGTGTGCTGAAAGTCTGCTGAATATCGTATAAGAGTGCACTGATGAGGATTATGCTTGTGTTTCGTTGGATCTGGTTGCTGTTTGAGTGGTATCGTATTGAATTGTGTCTGTCATTTGGAACTTTGTTTACGTCGCCATTTTGCTTCTTCCGCAGCGTGGGTTCGCCAGGCCTTTCCGCCGCCCTGTTTTCATGTGCTGCGTGCTAGTGTGTGAAGTGTTTACTGTGTGAGTCTGTTTGCCACCCGTGGTTGCATCTGCTGCTTGGTTGTTGTAAACTCGTTCGTGTTCCTACCTATCTATAGGTTTACGTGTGCTCTCCCGTCGACATCTCGCCCTCCCCACTTTCGGCGCCATTGCCTGATCTCGCCGCTGACCGACCGGAAATCAGGTCGCTCCCCTACCACACCGCTCACACACACACCGGCACACACACACACACACACACACACACACACACACACACACACACACACACACACACACACACACACACACACACACTTACTCACACACACACACACACACACCCTACTGAACCCTCTTCTCGTCTTCCTCTTTCTCGTCCTCACAAACAATTATGCTCATCAAATACACACGCCAACAACTGGTATCTTTACGTCGCTACGCCACCTACTGCGCGGCCGGTGCCGCTGACAGTGTTGCAGATGCCTTACGCGGCATCCGATCGCGAAAGAGAGGCCACAGGGGCGGAATTAGCAAAAGGTGGGACTCACCACCACAAACACAACCACACACTTCTTCCCCTTTTTCTATGCCCTTCCACCCCTTCCGCCTCCCCCCGCCTCCTCGATTTCTCCACCTCGCTTCCTTCGTCTCCCATTTCTTTTCCTCTCATCTACCGCTCCCTGCTCTCCTCGGCCGCCCCCTCCCCCGCCCTCCTCCCCCTTCCTCCCCTCACCCCCTCCTCCTTCGCCTGCTTTTTCCTCCTCGTCCCCTCTCCCCCTTTCTCCTCCCCTTCGCCCTCCCCCTCCCTCTACCTCAGCTTTTCCTACTCCCCTTCCTCCTCCTCCCTCTCCCCCCCCCTCACGCTCCTCTCGCATCCTCTTTCTTGCCCGGTTCTCCTTCCCCGTCTTTTCCTCCTCCCCCCTCTCCCCTCCCCCCTCCTTCCCCTCTCCATCCTCTTTCCCCCCCTCCCAACCCTCCTCTTCCTTTGTCCTCTTCTTCGTCCGTTTCTTCTCTTCTGGCTCATCCAACCTAAACCTGTGTCTGTTCAATGCACAGTCTGTCTGCAAAGATGGTAAAGCCGACGTGATTTCAGATTTCATTCTAGACAATGACCTAGATGTTGTGATCACCGAATCGTGGCTCCGCTCAGCTGGCGATGAACCCATCATCGCCAGCGTCACTCCGAGTGGCTACCGCCTGGCATCCTTCCCGCGTGCTTCCAGAGGGGGTGGCATTGTCCCTGGACTGTCTTTCTGCTCATCTCTCCTTCTCTGAGTCTCTCCCTTTTGCTCATCCCTCCTTTGAATCTGTCGAGGCCGTAGCAACACTCCCTGGCCAGTCCCTCATCTTCTCATGCATCTATCGCCCCCCTCCAAGCTCTCAAAACAAACTCACAAACTCCATGTTCCTCACCGAGTTCGACCTCCTCCTCGACCACTACAGCAGACGACCCGGAAAACACATCCTTCTTGACGACTTTAATTTCCACTTCGACAAACCCGACCACCCTGACACAAAAGGCCTTTGCACGTCACTTTCAAACCACAATCTTACACAACACATCACTGAACCCACCCACCGACTCGGCCACACCCTCGACTGGATCATCACCCGCACCTCCGATCAACTCTTCCTCGACTCCGACACCTCTTCTGTGCTTCCCTCTGACCACCTCGCTATTCTCGTCGCCCTCAACCTACCTCCCCCGAAAAAACCCAAGGTCTTTGTCTCTCGTCGCAAACTAAAATCTGTCAACCGAGAGAACTTCTTCGACGAAGCTGTCGACCTTCTCTTGGACCCCGCCCCCTCTCTCGATCTTGCATCCCATTTCGATTCCTCCCTTCGAAAACTTCTATACACCCATGCCCCTGTCACCACCTGCTCCATACCCAACCGACTCCCCTCCCCCTGGCTCACTGACGACATAGCTGAGGCCAAGCGCGAGCGTCGACAAGCAGAACGCCGCTGGCGCTCATCTGACCTCACCGTTCACAGAGAGATCTTCCAAACTACCAGATCCAAAGTCTGCAGAATGATCTCCGACTCCAAACGTAAACACCTTCAAAACAAAATCCGGGAATCCACTTCTTCCAAAACCCTCTACGCTACCATGAACACACTCCTAGGCACTTCTAAAGACTCTCCTCTTCCCAACACACACAGCAAAGAAGAACTTCCGTCCGCTTTTTCCTCCTATTACTCCGACAAAATCCAAACTGCGCAACACACACGACACTCTGCCTTCTCCGCCTTGCCTTCCTGACCCCCCCCCCCCCACCCCCAATTCTTCGGCACTCCCCTCTCGTCCTTCCGCCCCATCTCTCAGGATGAAGTCCTCAAGACCATAAAGTCCATGCCTTTCAAAACCTGCGAACTACACCCCCTCCCAGCTTATCTCTACCGGGAGGGCCTCCCAAAACCTTTGCCCTTCATTACCTATATCATCAAAACATCTCTAGAGAATGGCTCCGTCCCCGATATCTTCAAGTCCGCCATCGTCCGTCCTCTCCTAAACAAACACAGCCTAGACCTAAACGAACTCAAGAACTACCGCCCAGTCTCCAATCTCTCTTTCCTGTCCAAGCTTCTTGAGAAGGTTGTAATCAACCAACTCAACCTCCGCCTCGACGACAACAACCTCCTCAGTCCCTTCCAGTCTGCCTATCGCAAACATCACAGCACTGAAACAGCCCTTCTACATATTATCCTAAACGACCTGCTTCTCTCCACCGACTCGGGCAACATCTCCCTTCTTACACTACTCCATCTCTCTGCCGCCTTCGACACTATAGACCACTCTATCCTCCTCCACCGCCTTCACCACTCCTTTGGCATCACTGACTCTGCTCACTCCTGGTTTCTCTCCTACCTCTCCGACAGACAGCAGTCCGTCACCATCGACGGCGTCTCCTCCAACCCAGTCAGGCTCTCCTGCGGCGTTCCACAGGGGTCCGTCCTGGGCCCGGTCCTTTTCACACTCTACACACCTCTCCCCTCTCCATCATCATCCAGTCTCACCACATACACCACCACCTCTACACTGACGACTCACAACTACTAGACAAAGACAAACTCGACAACATTCAGACACTACTGACTCGCACGGCTGACTGCTATGAAGACGTGAAAAACTGGATGACAGCAAACAAGCTCAAACTGAACGACGACAAAATGGAAGCCATGCTGGTAGGCACTCGCCAGAAACTTTCCAAGCTCCCTCCCTCTCTCCACCTTCAATTCGACAGCACCCCCATCTCCCTCTCTGATTCGGTCAAGAACCTTGGCGTTATCCTCGATTCCTCTCTTTTCATGACCAGCTTCGTCTCCGCCACGGCACAGGTATGTTATTTCCACCTCCGCCGCATCAGTCAGATCAGAAAATGCCTCACTACCGAAGCTGCCACCAAACTCGCTGTCTCTCTCATCTTATCTCGCATTGACTACTGCAACTCTCTCCTTTCCGACCTTCCTCACTCCACCACTCTCACTCTCCAGCGCGTCCAGAACAATGCTGCCCGCCTCGTCCTCAGAAAGAAAAAAATCCGACCACATCACTCCCCTGCTCAAACTCCTTCACTGGCTCCCCATCCCCCAACGCATCCAATACAAGATTCTGTCTCTCTGCTACAAATCCCTGAACAACTACGCTCCTACCTATCTCTCCAACTTACTTCACCCCTACACTCCTTCCCGCTCCCTCCGCTCCACCTCCGACCCTCTCCGCCTCCTCATCCCCCGCACCAAACTCAGCACTTTCGGCCCCTGCTCTTTCTCAGTATACGGTCCATTCACAAGGAACACTCTCCAACTCTCTCTCCGTCAGAAACACTCTCTCTCCTCCTTCCAGTCCGCCCTCAAAACTCACCTCTTTCAACAGTTCTAGCACTAAATCACCACACTCCCACCCCAAGCTGACCGTCGTAATGTATTTTCACTATTTTTGATACGTGAGTCATTGTCTAAAGCGTGCGCATGCGTGTGCGAGTTGTGAGTGCGCGCTTAGAGTTATAATTATTATAAGATAAGCGCATTATAAATACCGTAATTATTATTATTATTTATATGAGAAACTTTGTGTCGCCTGTGTGGACATTTGCAGAAGAGACATTGCATCAGTGTTGGTGCATTTGGGAATGCAATGTATGCAGATCGCATCGCTGAATTAAAATATTGTTGGAACTGTTACTCCAGTATTGTCTACATCCTTAAGCCAAGTGTGACGGGTTGCAGCTGAATGAAGTCTATTTAAAAGAACCTTACGTGCGTGCGTCTGGTGTGTCTATCATACTACGACTACGACTCAACCACGTAACACTAGGACGAATTCGATTTAATCCTAGGACAAATTCAATTTACTCTTAGGAAAAATTCGATTTAATCCTAGGACAAATTACTTATTCCAACCAATCAGTCATGATGCCTGGGGCGAAATTGTCCAATGAATGAACATATTTTCCAGCAATCACTGTGCGTCATGTCACATGGGATGATTCCTGCTGTCCGATTGGTTGGAATTAGTCCTCGGAGTAATATTTATTCCTAGGGTAAAATAAAATTCACTGAAAAAGTCTTTTTGGGACAAAATATTTTATACTAGGACAAAATAATTTATCCTAGCAAAAAATAATTATTCCTAGAACTAATTTCAACCAATCAGACAGCAGAACTCATCACATGTGACATGACGCGTGGTGATTGTTGGAAAATATGTCCATTCATTGGACGATTTCGCCTGAGGCATCATGGCCGATTGATTGGATTAATAATTTGTCTTAGGATTAAATCGAATTTGTCCCAGTATACATTATTTAGTCCTAACATTTAATATTTTGTCCTAGGGTGAATTATCAGTTATAAGTGGAAGGGCCCGCCATAACGGCCCGCCAAAATCCAAATAAGTGTCCAGAAACGTCACCGGGAATGACAGTTAAGGGGTAAAATAAACATTTTTGTTCACTAATTGTGACAAGAGTCATTAAAGTCACAAATATCAATACCGGACCAGACTTGTTTCAGAGATTTTTCTGTGTGAACCCCGGCAGTGAAGAGGTTAACTCTTTGACTGCCGAGAAAAAGTGAACACAATCAAACTGCAAGAGACATATATCCTCATGAGCCCCCGCGACAGCAGGGGCTCATGAGGATCTATGCCTCTTGCAGAAACCAATTTGTATCCATGTTTCTTGCACGGTTTTGGCTTTTGGTCGTTGAATGAACAAAGATTTCAGAAACAGAACTGTACGTACAGTGACAGGGAAGGGGTTAAACACACACAGTAGTCGTGCGAACATGCTGGTCACTATTGTCATCCGTGTCAACGCGGCGAGGTCTCGCATAACAAGTCATTCAAGTCCTTTCGTCCGCACGAAGCCTGGACTAGATTGTACAGAGGACCTATTAGTAAATCTCATACCGCACCGGGTCTATGATAATCTATGCCTTACCCTGCTAGAGACCGGGACCCCTCTCTTCTGTGCATGTATAGACAGCAGGAAGGTGTGTGTGTGTGTGTGTGTGTGTGTGTGTGTGTGTGTGTGTGTGTGTGTGTGTGTGTGTGTGTAGGTGCGTGCGTGCGTGCGTGCTTGCGTGTGTGTGTGTGTGTGTGTGTGTGTGTGTGTGTGTGTGTGTGTGTGTGTGTGTGTGTGTGTGTGTGCGCGGAGGGGCTGGAGGGAGGGGGAGGGGTTTGCTCGGGAGAGGTGGGGCGGGCGGTAGGAAGGGGGAGGGGGATGGGCAAAGTGAATACTAGTGGGAGTGTGGGAAGGGTGTGGGGGACTTCGTCGGTCCTTCAACTCGCAAGTGATACTTTCTCGAAACAGATCTTCAGGGTAGAGATCCCAGGGTCCTCCGGCCGAAATCTGCCTTAGTTGGTACGCGCACGGTTCAACTAAGACCTACATCGGTCGGAAGACCTTCCGCTCACCGGTGTCTGTTATCAACTGGGTGACAAATAACTACGACAGCGCAACGAGCAATTGTTGAAGCGCAACAATTGTTTTACTTCATTGTGCCTTGTGTCAGAGTCATTTACCCAGTGCGCAAAGGCCATCGGGCCGACGTCAGCAGCCGTTAGCCCGAGCAAGGCTGTGCGCGGGCCAAAGCCGGCCGACATCGGCCCTATGGCCTTTAGCGCTTTGGGTTACACACTTTAAATTGAACCTCCTGTCATCGCCGCTACTGTTAACTTGTGAAACACTTGGCAACTGAAATATACTGACAAGCAAGAGAAATGCGACATTTCCGATGATTCCAAGAATGTCACATTTCTTTTGCTCACCACTATACATATGTAGACCTGACAAAATGCATACATTTTCTAATTTCTAATTTCAAGTTGCGCAACAAAGTAACAGATAGGCACTAATCACATACTCTGCAGTTTTAACCTGTTCACTGCCGAAAATACTTAGAACTACGTACGCAACTACAAGAGGTATAGATCCTGTGGAGCCCCCGCATGTCGCTGGGGCTCGTGAGGATCTATGCCTCTTGTGGACACCACTTTGTATCCATTTTACTTTGACGACTTGGGATCTTTGACGTTGAATTGATTTACAATGTTTTTATAGACACAATCTGTGTCCACTGGCAGTAAAAGGATAAAAAATAATTTTGTAGTTAGTCTAGCAATAGCCGTGCAAGTACCATAACAGTTTTTGTTACAAATATAGGGAATGATCCAAAACAAAAGAGTTATCCAAGATTCAAAAGTGTTATTCTATATATATGTGATTAGTTGTATTGTCAAGTCTTAACACAGGCTATGACACACGCTTGATTGTTTCCGGTCTCAATATACGCTGTTCTCTGCTCAACTTTAAGTGTGACCTTCACTTGGTGTTGATCAAACGCGACTGTTTGTTAATTTAATTGAAGTGAAGGGTTCTGGTGCCCCCAACTGTTCTAGGTCATATGTTTTGATCATTAGCTATGCCAAGCCGTCTGAAAGACCCAGAGGTAGCGGAAGCATTCCAGACAAAGATAGGAGCAAAATTCGCGCCACTGCTACTTCTAGGTGCAGAAGACACGGATGTGGACACACTGATCGACACATTTAACACTGCTGTAACCCAAACAGCCAGTGAGATCCCTGGCAAACACCGACAAGCAAAGAAACCTTGTGTTACAGTTGACATCTTTGTTCTATGTGACAAGCGTCGAGAGTTAAAGAAAAAGAAATCAGAGGTAGAAGGAGCTAAACAATACAGGGAAATTAACATTGATATCAAGAAAAGCATAAAAAAGGCAAATAATAAGTGGATTGAAGATCAGTGTAAACACATAGCAAAAAATCTGAACAAAAATAATAGCAAAAACGCATACCAGTTGGTGAAAGACCTGACCATTGTAAAACAAGGACGCTCCTCGATCTTTCAAGATAGTGAAGGGAACTGTCTTACGGAAGACCAAGACATACTGAGGAGATGGACAGAGTACTGCTCAGATTTGTACAACCACCGAGCTACAGGGGACACAGGAAAACTTGTCAACCCACCCTTGACCAACAATGGCAACTATCACATCCTCCGAGAAGAAGTAGAGGCTGCAGTGAAGTCGCTGAAAAAAGGGAAGGCAGCAGGAGCAGACAACATCCCTGCAGAGCTAGTCCAAGAAGGGGGAAAAGACATGATAAGCGCCTTACTAACAATCTGCAATAAGATCTGGCAGTCAGGGGATTGGCCCACACCATGGACCCAATCTCTTATTATAACTCTCCCCTAAAAAGGCAACTTACATCAATGCCAGAATTATCGCACGATCAGAGGAAATCATAGCTGAGGAACAGGCAGGCTTCAGACCAGGGAGCATCACAAATGAGAAGATCTTCTTTGTGAGAGGTACCTCCAAGACCTCTATCATGTCTTTGTGGATTTTAAGAAAGCGTTTGACAGGGTGTGGCATGCAGCCCTTTGGTCCACCATGAAGCTATACAACATCAATGCCAAACTGATCAAAGTCATAGCAAACCTTTACAACAAGGCCACTAGCGCAGTTAGTCTGCTTCAACTTCAAAATAGGAAACTGGTTTAGGACTACAGTCGGAGTCAGACAAGGCTGCTTGCTCTCACTTACTCTTTTCAACATCTTCCTGGACAGAATCATGACAGACGCTCTGAAAGATCGTGAAGGAACTGTCAGTATTGGAGGCAGAACAATCACGAACTTGCGCTTTGCGGACGACATTGATGGCCTTGCAGGAACAGAAAAGGAGCTAGCTCAGCTGGTGGAAAAGCTGGACAGTACAGCCATTGCGTATGGGATGGAAATCAGTGCAGAGAAGAGGAAAATGATGACCAATAACACCAGTGGCATTGGCACTGACGTCATGATTGGAAGCCCCAAAATGGAAACAGTTAATAAATTCAAATACTTAGGAGCCATTGTGACAGATGAGGGATCAAAACCAGAAATACTGCCCAGGATTGAGCAGACAACAGCACTGACACGATTGAAGACCATATGGAAGGACAGAAACATCACACTCTGCCCTCTGAAGGATTGTATTACAATTCTAGAGACAGATCGAGCATAATAGTTCAAGGGTGGTGCCAGAATAGATTGGCGCCTCTAGGCGCCAAGCTATTCTGGCACCACCTTTGAACTATCATGCTCGATCCATGTCTTACTGTGGTGCGTCGGGGCTGAATGAGTTATACTCATTCGAGACGTGCTGCATTCAGATACGCGGCGTAAAATCGCCTATCCGTACGAAGTACGTCTCGAGTGTGCAAAGTATAGTGTGTAAATGCAGGACCGGGTACTCAAGGACGTACGACTAACAATCTGATTCTTTCCACGTTCTGTCTTGATTTTGCACTTGTCCTAAAACAATGATCTAGGCCGGGGACAGTCCATTTTTGATAAAAATAAACCGCTGTCAGCACGAGCGTCATCAAGTTTTAACTTCGAAGTTCTTCGCTATACACAGTTAGAGCACCATGTGCTATAAACGGCCGTTATTTGATAAAAAGAGCTGTTGTTGTGGACTTGGACTGTGCTGTTTGTTTTTTGTTTAAATCGTAAATTCAACTTCGAAGATCCCCACTCGTCAAAGTAACATGGACACAAAGTGGTTTGGCAAAAGGCATGAATCCCGAGGCTCATGAGCTCCCGCAAATGCAGGGGCTTAGTAGGTCTCTGGCGTGCTCATGCGTTTCAAAACGGCAGTTATTTGATAATAGAGCAGATATTGCTTGACTTTGGAGGAGTTATGGAGTAATGTTTAATCAAGTTGAAGTTGATCGACGACTACAAAACATTTTTTTTTGCTACAAAAGTGAAGTTATTGGTGACTTAAAGAGTGAGGCTGTCAGCCGTTAAATCGATCGAGTGCCAGCTCGCATGTGATCAACTATGGAGAACCAAGCAGCGTGGAGGAGCGACCAGCACAGGTGATTGTGATCAACTCATTGTGCCCGAGTTACGAAATACCCACATTTTGGAGTTATCCTCTGAGGATCGCATTACATTTCAGGAGACAGATCGACCATGATAGTTCTAGGGTGGTGGCAGAATAGCGTGGCGCCAATAGGCGCCAAGCTATTCTGCCACCACCCTTGAACTATCATCCGCCGTGAGATGGCCTTAGTTACCTGCTCGGCGTTAATCCCAAATAACTAATTGAACTATCATGGTCGAGCCACATCTTGCTGTGGTGTGTCGCGGGCAGAATGAGTTGATGCACACATTAATTTGAGTCGTTTTGTAGGGCCGTTAATCCCATAACACAAGTTTGTCATAATCCACGATGGTTTATTACATTTATCAGAGATCAAATATTATTTTAAATATGCAGATCATTGTTGATATATTAAGTTTTTGTTTTGCTTTCATCCCACACTTAGTTCACTACGTGTACAGTGTCAGTTTAGTGACAGGGAAGCTGGGTAGCTCAGTTGGTAGAGCGTTCGACTCTGGTGCGAAAAGTCGTGGATTCGAACCCAGCTGGGGTCAAAATTTGCATAGACTTTTTTTCGGTGCCCCGTCTTTGAAGTCACCTTCCTGTTGGACAAAAAAACGTTAAGCGCTAAACGTGCAATGTTTTCAATTTAGTGAAACAGATTTTAAATATTTTTTTTCATCCTGTCTTTCCGTGATTTCCATTGCTCCAAAACGATTGTCTCGTACTCACGAAAGGAACGAGTCCGAAATAGCTCAGGCGGTTAAGCGTCGGAGCAAGAGAGCGAAGGGAATCGCCGGGTCGTGGGTTCGAATCCCCGTCCCGGCCCTGGTAGCTGGACTCACAATCCAGGGAAAAAAGACGGGCTTGTTTATTAGCATGTCCGTTCAAAGGTCCTGGTAAATCAAAGTGGCACAGTTGTAGTGCGCCTGAATTGATCAGTGTTCAGGTCGTACTCCATATGCAATAGATTTCCCTGTCCCCATAATCCGCCCGTCAGGGCAGTCCATTATTACTTCGGTGCCGTGGACGTTAAACTCCGAACTAACCACGAAAGGAACTTAAAGTTATATTCCCCAGGATCAAGCATCTCAACCCAGTCGGAAAACTGTCTGCAACAGATACTGCTGACAGGGAACTGTGTACTATCTTAGAGCTTTATGATGTAAATACAATGCCAAATGTCGAAATTCATCGTTCGGAGGGTGTATTGTTTCTGTACCCGAGTCGCGAATGTATCGTATGCATCAGCCTCGTTTTAAATTAACATGCATATTTATGAGCCTACTTCACAAGGCATCAGCTATCAGCGTATCACAATACTGCAGGCCACGAGGTCATTGGTGTGATGTACACACGTGTCAGTGTACACGTGTACGGATGTTCTCTTGCATCCATTTGACGTAATTTTTCACGAGAAAGTAGAATAAACCTTCCGTACTCGCTATGCCGTCAAAATCGCAATGCGGGTTCCGCTCCACCCGCTAGCATTTACTAGAAACGATCGTGCGTAGTGCACCGAGGGAGTTCGTGTTTGGCCGGCGCTCGCAAAGCGAGTCCACGGTGGTGCCTAGGCTAACGCTTGATCCTCTACCCCTCGGAAACACGCACCGTCTTCCATCATTGAAACAGAACATTGGTATTTATACCCACTTTCTGCACTGCAGTCAATTTCACATCTCACACATCGAGGTTTACGCAAGCCATCATTGGAAACGACAAATGCACTCTTGCAGCAGAAACACTACCTCTCTGAATCGAGTCAATGAGAGCCGGCACAGACAAAAACATGTTACGACCAGCGATGTGCAACGTGGACACACATTGTAGTTTTCATATCTCTGCAGCATAAAATGTGATAACTAGCTCGTAACTATATGATAAATCAGGGTTAAAACCTTGCGAAATCAGTAAGAGATAAATTCTGCTGAAGATCATGAAATCTGAAAACCACTAGCGCTCGCAGAACTCTAGGAAGATCGACAAAGACCGTAGATTACTTACTGACTCATCAGGAATGTGACAAATTCCCGGTGGGTGGTCAAGCCAAGCTCTTGCTTTACGTGTTGCCAGAAGTCCACAATCCCTTGTCCAATGTCAATTCTACTTAGGGGTATCTTGTCCCTCTTCATCTTTCTTCTCTTCCGCAATTCCGAGTCTGTCAGTGCTCGCGCAAGTCGATGTTACTTTCTTTTTTTCTTCGCTGGTTCATCCGCCATCTTGTCTCTGATTTGTTATAATTATGCAGATGACTAAAGGTCGTATGGAATAGTTATGACGTCAACTACCATCGCCTGTCAGAAGCAATCTTTTCTGGCATCCCACAAAAGATTCCGGTGGGCCTTTTACACTTTGAAGGGACGAAAGAAAGCATTTGGTGGTTCAATAAGGTGGTCACTGTCTAAGTGGGTATGTATACAGAATTCCAGTAAAAGCATTTTCCGAACTGAAGCCTTAAAAAAAAGTCTGGTGTGCCCCTTTAAACAATGTAGAGCATTATTAACTCGTCGTAGACGTGCCGAGTCCCGATACGCTACATAAACCGTGTATCTGTATGAGGCACGTCTGGAATGAGTTAAACCCTTGTCTGTCTGATATAACCTTTCGTAAATGCAAGGGTCATGGCAAGCCTTTTTTTTAAAAATCGAAATTGTACGGTTGTCGTTGAAGTGGATATCCTCGTACTTTGGGTAATTTCTGATATTCTCCGGTCGCCCGCTAAAAAAATAATAAAAAAAGAACAAGAGGCATTGACCCTCATAATCCTCCGCAGCCTGCGGGAGCTCATAGGGATCAATGCCTCTTGCTGACAGTTTTGCGTCTGCCGACGCCGTGCACCCTCTTCTGTTCCAGGTGCATATGTCTCTGGATACTCCTTGCGATCACGGAGCTGTGCTTCTTTACCCTCACATTTTCAATACAAGCATCAGCCGAGGACACCACATTTACGCCACCGGCCAACTTTACCGACCTCAAATGGCACTGCGGAAAGTGTCTCTGTAATGAAACTGATGTGGACTGCTACGATCGAAATCTAACCGAAGTTCCCACCGAACATTTCCCACTAACCACAGAGACTATCAATCTACAATACAATAAAATTTCTCATTTGCCCGATGAAGTCTTCTCCAACTTTACATCTCTGAAGTGCCTCATTCTGTCCAACAATACACTGAAGCGTCTGAGTGTAGGAGTGTTTGTTGGACTTGAGAATCTGTACGAGCTGAACATTGCATGGAATCATCTGCCGCTCACTGACGCTGCGTACCCTCCTGGTGTGTTTCTGCCTCTGAAAGCTTCTCTCGTTCGTCTGCAAATGGAAGGGAATTGTCAGCCAGAAAACGGCAGATGCACAGCAGACGATGCTGATGAGTATTCGACCTACCCAGATAAAGCTTTATCGGACCTTAAATATTTGATCAGTCTCTCTATGGATGGGCTGCCAGACACCAGTTTTGGACCCGGCTTTGCTAACATGACAAATCTTCAAAGTCTTTATCTGCAGGGTCACGCGGAGGGATACTGCAACTTGAGTACTCTGACTAACGAGACTTTCATCAATCTTCCTCATCAGTTGTACCTTCTGAACATGTCTGACTGCCAAATCACCGACATTGAACCAAACGCCTTCAGTCCTCTACGGCTGTTGCACTCACTGGATTTGTCGCATAACAGAGATTTTGGCTTTGAGACTCTTGCGAACGCTATGTACGGCCTGCAGGGATCTAAACTTAAAACTCTTACCATCAACCACATAGTTCATCGCTACTCAATGTCTGTCACCATCACTCCTTGGCACACGCGGTACTTTAGAAACACCAGCATCGAGCACATTAGCGCCAACGACAACGAGATAGAGATGTTCTGCGAAGGAGCCCTGGACAACTTGCCGGACAATCTGACAACCGTCAACCTGAATGCGAACCGTCTCAGGTTTGGTCGCTACTTTATGGACTTCAGGAAGCTGACCAACCTGGGGGAGCTGGGTGTCGACGGACGATTCCGGGCGTCTTCAATACCACATTATTACCCCTCACCTTCATCATCTCAGCAATGCCAGGGCGCGGGTTCTGACGGCAGTAGCTGCAAAGTAAAATCGACCTCTGACTTTCATGTCTTCGAAGCCTGGAGACCTGATCCACAATTCATGGCGGTAAGCCCTACTGCACCCTCACCTACTTCAGAGGACGAAGAAGGGTTGACTTTCGTGCTGCCTCCAAAACTCGGTATTCTAAAATCCAGATGCAACCAGTTGTATTATCAGCTGCAACAGATCAACTTTCACCCCAACAACTCCCTGCACACTCTGGACCTGAGCAGCAATCTTCTGGCGGTGTGGCTGGGACCCATCACGGGCGTCAACCTCACTACACTCAACCTGGCCAACAATTTCGCCCACAACGTCAGCCTCTCTTTTTTTAACACTCTTACGTCACTCACCGAATTCAACGCTACCAGGAACTTCCTGCGAAAAGTCATCGAGAGTGACGTGAACGGGACACTGTTTGAACCGCTGGTAAACTTGGAAAGGTTGGACCTGTCCGGGAATCACATCAACAAAATTCCCAGGAACATATTCCGGGGTCTCGTCAACTTGAGTTATCTGAATCTCGCTAAGAACGAGATCGTTAATTTCGACGTGAACTTTGACCACGTGATGAGTCTTAGGACGCTCGTCGTCTCGTACAACAACATCCACTACTTCCCCCAAGACGTCATGCGCCATCTGGATAACATCGCAGCTCTGCCCAACGTGGAAGTTACTGTGGCTCTCTGCTACAACCCTATCGCCTGCACGTGCCAGCACATCGACTTTCTGGCGTGGGTGCAGCATTCCGCTGTCCGGTTCTACAAGAGTGACCATTTGTTCTGCCTCAAAAAGGACGGTAGCAACAGTGAACTGATGCATGACTTCTTCGGGATGATAAAGGAACTGGAAAGGTTTGCTTCTCATTGTGTTTTCTCTATTACGAGTTTTTTTTTTAATAGGATAACCCATTGCCTGTCGGTAGCGGATTTAGTCGCGATGATTTCTACAGTGATCATCATCGCGACAAAAACCACTACCGACATGAAAAGGGTTAAAATCAATAAACCCACCTCGTAATACTGACAATGTGCTGATACTAACTTGTCGCAATTTCCTAAGTGAACACATATTTAGACAAAGAATACCGACATATTCTTTTGTCTAAATATGTATTCAGTCATAAACTTGCGACAGGTTAGTATCATAAATTGTCAGTATTAACACATTCTACCCAGGACCGAAATTCCCAAATTTTGAAGTTGCCTGCTGAAGGACTGCATTACAATTCAGGAGTCAGACCGACCATGATAGTTCAGGAGGGTGCCAGAATAGCTCTGACGCCACCCTTGACCTATCATGGTCGAGCCATATCTTGCTGTGGTGTGTCCTGAATGAGTTAACATAAGTTATATTTTGATCAAACTAGAATTGGTCCGGTGAAGAAGCTGTGTTTTTGCGTTGAAAAGTGACATCGCCTTTTAAATCTGAATGTGGGCTGGGGTGCTGAGGTGAGTGGGGTGGTGGTACATATAAAATATTGTTCCTACTATTGCAGTCTTCATTCACTGATCTGTTCTTTTATTACTTAATGGCATTAAATCGACCGAGACACGCCGCATCCGGATACGCGGTATACTGCCGGCATATGACAGTTAAAGTCCTAATCAGAATAAAAGTGTGTTAAACCATGAGCGGTGATGATTTACGAGCCGAGACTTGCTTTTGACACACAATGTCTGGCTCCGACACTTGGTCATGGTTTAACTCGTTCGCGAATGAGTTAACGTAGTTATCCCGCTGTCGTATGATCCATGTTTTGTGTCATACAGGTTCAGTTGACGGATAGATTGACTCGATAGAGTCCACACACGTTTTGTCGTTCTGTTTACGTCGGTTTTTCTTGTAATGGCCTTGAACGTAACACGAAGTGCTGCAGCTATGTCGTCAACAAGTCTTTATTGAATTCTCCTGTGACGTCAACAATGATCAGCTGCGTTTAGCTGCACTGCTGTGACTGAATTTACGTCCAGTAGGGCCCGGGTCTGAGTGCAGGCCGTCACGTAATGTATGGCACGAACTGTTGACGTCATCTGACACGCAGGCGACACAAATTGTACTAAGCAGAAAAGACACGTGCAAATGTAAAAGAAAAATTCGCCGACAGTGGGATAATATTAGTTGTATTACGAGTTAGGCTTTGCCAGTGGCTCTTGTCGCTTCGAGGATTTAGTCAGGGGGTCAAAGTCAAAGGTAAGTGTGGAGGGCTTTAGCCCGACTAGACTCCTACCTTCGACATTGACCCCCCTGATCGGACCCTCGAAGCGACAAGAACGACTAGCAAAGCCTAACTTGTAAAACTACGATTTTGTGTTCAGCTGTAAAATTATATGCCCCCTTGAAAGAACCCCACGGCTTAGGTGTGACGTAGAAATCCAGGGGATGCAGATTTCAAAATCTCCGACTATCAGTCAACAACATCGCGCGAACTGCATTCTCCTGGAATTTTTCTCTGATTTGTTTTTATTTTTTATATTTTAATTTAACACATTTTCCGTCATTCTTGTGTATGAAACTGGTAATATAGACCGAACACAACGCGTGTATGTAGTTATTTTGTTGCATAACCCCCTTAATTTTTATGTATCCAGTTTTTTGTTTCTTCAGGGGAGCTGGGTGGCTTGGTGGTAGAGCGTTCGATTCTCGTCCAAAAGGTCGTGGTTCCAACCCAGCTGGGTTCAAAGTTTCTTTTCGGTGCCCATTCTTTGAAATCACCTTTGTGGTGGACAAAAGACATAAACGTTTGACGGGTTTTTATTGCTGTTATTGTTGTTTCTTTACCGTTTCGAATACGGTCAGTACGTACAGCACAGGGCCTTTGCTTCAGTTAAATATTCCTGTCGTTGACATTATGTAACTTATCCAATTATTCAGTTGCGCTTTGTAAGAAACTGGTACCAACGGTACCACAGAACACTTACATATAGTTCTTTTTGTTGTGTAGCCCCCTAAATTGTTTATTTCTTGGCATCTTTTTGTTTAGAGGTTTGACTGAATGAAATTAGGGTATTTTTGTGCTGAAAAAATGTGAATGGACAAAGACGTATATGAGGGAGAACGATTTGCTCAGCAAGTAAAGTTGTCATCGTAACATTTAATAACTGCGTCTACTCATTACATGTTACCTTGGTAATACGTGACAAGAGGACTTCGGTTGCCTTGAGAAACGGGCGACCGGGGAAAAAAGTCGATTAAAGCCAGGCCAATGAAAAAAGTGTAAAGAGACTGAAAGAAGACAATACGTGTTATTATATCTACGATCAACGAACCAGAGTTCGTCTATGTGTGTTTCAGGTCGTGTACTGACTACACCGGAATCCTCGTGGGCGCCGTCTCCTGCTGCTTCTGTCTGATGGTCGCTCTGCTGTCGGCCCTGGCCTACCGCTTCCGCTGGAAACTGCGATACCTCTACTACGCCTCTCGCTTGAAATACAGGTAACAATGTGTTATTATTGTTCTCCCACCAGGGCCTCTCCCTTGAGGGATCTGAGTGGGGTTAACTCATATTCGAGACGTGCCGCTTCCGGATACGCGGCTTAAGCACGAATGAGTTATCTACTCTTGACTTCTCAGGTTCACCCTGCTCTGTCGCACAGGGTTTCTGGTGCATAATATTATGCTTCCTCTTCGCCCATTCACCCGTAATTTCCTATTTTAACATTTACTGCATTCGTCAATCCATAAGTGAAAAAATGTCTGTTAGCCATGGCGCTCTGAAGCTCGAAACCTACAGACGCCTCATTGAAAAACTTCCGATAATCCGCCAGAATTTGAACATTTACCTTCGCCTGTCATTTGTCACAAATAAATCTCTGAAACCACCACAGACAGATTACACACACGGATAATGAGTAGCATAAATATAAATGAGAACAACAAAAGGCATAGACCAACTTGAGCCTCCGGACCAGGTGCATAGGCTCGTTTTCACGATAAATCAAGGTACACTGTTGATCTCTTCCTATGGTGAACAGAAGAGACCAGTATTACCCCTTGACTGTCGAGATAAATGGAACAACACCCACTCAGCTTCAAGAGATATAGATCCTCATAAGCCCCGCAACTGCGGGGGCTCATGAGGATCTATACTTCTTGTTGTGTATCCACGTTCCTTGACGGCTGGTGATCCTTGACGTTACATTCACAATGGTGTCAAAAACACAATTTGCGTCCACTGCCGAGGAAATTATCTGGCGGTAGACAAGCGAGTTTCAGCGACCAAAAGGCGGGAGGTTACAAATAATTATGTTTTCCTCTCCTCTAACAGTCGGATCCAATCAGACGATGATGACTCGTTCGAGTATGACGCTTTCGTCTCCTACGCTTCCGAAGACGGCGACTTCGTTCACGGGGAACTTCTGGAAAGGCTAGAGCTGCGGGCGGGTTTGATACTGAACGTGCACAACCGTGACTGGATGCCGGGCAGACCAATCCCGACAAACATCGTGGGAGCCGTTCAGAGCAGCCGCCGCACACTGGTGATTCTGACCAGGCAGCTTTTGGAGTCTGACTGGTGTCAGTATGAGATGCAGGTAATGCGTTATTTTAGGGGGACCTGGAAATTATCATACAAGAATGTACCCCTTCGAAAAGAAAAAGGTCACATTTTACTCACTGCATAGGCGTGTTTATGTCTTTTCTCCCTTACTGCAAATCCGATCAGTTATCCCATGCAGAAGGGTAGCAGGTAACCATTCATAAATGGTGTAGTGAGTTGCAGGGTGTTATAGCCGATCTAGTAAGTAAAAGGTCCTGAGGATCAAACTGAAATAACTAATGGAAAAGAAAACACGACCCATCAGTCGGTTATAACACCGCACCGTGTCTGTTTTATATCATTATGAAAACATTATGTACCGAGAAGCAATAGAAATGTGACATTTTTAGAATCATCGGAAACTCTAAAGTATTTCCGATGATTCCAAAAATGTCGCATTTGTTTTGCTCCTCCGTATATTAACAAGATTTGCAGCAACTAGGTATCATTTGTGTTCTTGCCTGATGTACGGACTACGGCCTACAGATGTGAGGTTCAGAACTACAGACCAGCAAGTATTGTAACTATGTAGCCTACTTCTTATCTCGGTCCAGATGGCCACAATGGAGGCCGTCCACACAGGCCGTGACGTGCTTCTGTTCCTTCTCTACGAGGACGTCCCGAGCCATGAGCTGCCTCGCCAGGTCTTCTATAATCTCCAGAATTCCACCTACATCCAGTATCCTCGCCAACACCTTCACGACGACGGCCTGGTGAACAACTTCTGGCAACGGCTGGCTGTGGCCATTAAAGCGACCTGCTCCAGGCGATAAAGGGTTAATCAATCGATTATAAAATATAATCGCTAAGTTTGTCGTACAATAACGCATCAGTTAAACTACTAATTTAACTGTTAGGTTTTAATATCGTAAAATGAAAGACTTCTCTGCTCTTTTTCTGCTAAACAGCTGCGCCCGACGCGTAGCAGGGAGAGCAGAAAGCCTTTGTTGCGTGCGTCTCCTCACAGGGGCTGTGAGAAGGTTAGAAAGTTGAACCCCTGCAGCAAAATGTCGTCGGGCCCACGACGACCGCAATGAACCTGCGCACAGCCATGCGCGGGCCCTCTGCGGCCGTCGTGGGTCCGAGGACCTTTGCTTACTGGGAAGCAAGACACCACTGAGGTCCCCAGTTGTATCGGCGAATTGAAGCAAGCAAGAAACGCCCGCCCTGTAACAGATCGCTTTAACCCATAGCATACTGAGGTTAAAAGCTTCAAATTTGTACACTGCCATATGCAAGCTACATTATAGTACTTACAGATGAGGCTATAAACCAATGGCTTTAGTTCAAGGGTGGTGCCAGAATAGCTTGGCACCTAGAGGCGCCAAGCTATTCTGGCACTACCCTTGAACTATTTTAGTCAAATTTATTTCACACACCGAATGATAAGGGTTAATTTACTCTCAGTCCATTCCTGCGCAGTTTGGAAACGCTGACATCTCTAAAATGTGGTATTTGACCAGTCATTGATACGCTAATCTAAAAAAAATTAAATTAAAAAACTCAGCCTACCTAGAGTATCGACACCAACAACTTCGCGACGACCGTCTGGTGGATCGCTTTTGGCAGCGATTAGTTGTTGCTACTAAAGGCGTGTTTCAATATAGCTACGCGACAACGACACAGTAGGCAACGCGGCAAAAAAAGCAGCTTAGCAGCAGACGGAAAAGTGCTTCGTGTGTATATAGCAGCCCGAGAAGCGGCATCGAGCCCTTATTTTAACTGTGTAGAATTGTTGTGATTGATTCCCTTCATAGTAGAATCCGGCGGATTCGCCGTCGAATCGCTTCATAGGGCGATATAATTTTGTCGCGCCACTAGCAGAGGGCCCGCGCATAGAATCCGGCGGAATCGCCGTCGAATCGCTTCATGGGGCGATATAATTTTGTTGCGCCACTATCGCCTGACATCACTCATTCTTTATTTCTATCTTCTCGATTCGTATCGCTGCCGCCAACGTTTTCGCGTCGTCGTCGAACTATATGCGGAAACACAGCTTAACACTCTACTGCTAAGAAAAAAGATGAACACAATATCCAGCTGCAAGAGACATAGATCCTCATGACCCCCTGCATTTTCGGGGGCTCATGAGGCTGTATGTCTCTTGCTGATTAACACTTAAGAAATATTGGTTACAGATATTTCAGAACGCAATGCCGTGCGACTGCAGGCAGTGATGGGGTTAATTAAGAGGGTGCTCGGATGTTGTACAGAAAAGAACAGAATTCCATGTTATTCTCGCCACTGCTGAGAAAACGTAAACACAATCCATCTGCAGTAGGCACAGATCCTCATGAATGCAGTGAAAT
>BTPG01000008.1:156692821-156715321 GCA_036245525.1 Semisulcospira habei
GAGTGAAAATCTTTATAAAAAAAAAATAAACCAAGATATTAGTTATGTATTTGTGCTGCTCTGTGATTTGGACCTCACAAAGCAGCACACACATAATAAGACTATTTATTCAAGCTTGCGCAGTGTCAGACAGAATTTGTTTGTTTTTGTTAGTTTTAAGGTTATGTCTGCCTAGTCAAACACCTGAATGCGTTTCTTACGTGTTTCGGATGACGTACTTTGTGAGCAAAAGGTTCTCGGGCCGACGTCAGCCGTAGTTGACCCCGCGCACGGACGTGCGCTGGGCGAACTACGGCTTACGTCGGCCCCAGGACCTTTTGTTGCGTGCTCGGCGGACTGACAGGAGGTCTGCACGTTAGACAGGATCACATTAATTGCATTCGGTTCACATAGACATTTTGCGTACCAGATGCATTCTCGTGAGAGCCGGGCCGATAGGATAACATTTATTGTTCACAGTGAATATCATCTAGTCCTTGACAGTCTCTGTAAGAATATATCTAATAAGAAGAGAGTACACTCACGTGTGTGGTCACCAAAGGTCAAGACTGGCATCTTTATTATATTCATTTATTTTTAAATTAAACTTGCAGTTTAATCACAGACTGAGGTAGCACATAGGAAAGCATTGTCTTCTATTACGTTGCATACAGGAATCGCGCCAAGCAGTAGTGGAGTGAAGATTTTACAAAAATAATAAATAAATAAATAAATAAATAAATACATAAATAGACACTGTATGAAATATATTCAGTGATATTAGGTTTCGCAAATACAAATTCAAGTGACCATTGCTTCGTAAACGTGACGTCATGTAAACCCCACCGTTTTCAAGATAAACATATCACATAGAATCTCATTTGAAAGATCAACAAAAACATATTAAAATATACAGGTTTTAAGTGTATTCGGGATGATTTGTGCCACATGACACGCCTGATCGTGTTACCGGGAGCCGATTCACCTCAAACATCTATATCTTGATTTTTCTTGACGAGGCCTTTTAAATGATATCATACATGACATTTTTACCTCAAAAAACCGCCTTACAGGTGAAGCAGCTGTGGGTATCACGACACACGTAACTGAGGTAAACATATCATACCGAATATACTTGAACGTATACTCGTTTACTTGAATTTGTCTCGTGAAGATCTTTTAAATGAGATCCTACATAATATGTGTATTTTGACAAATGTGAATTTTATACATGCATGCAACTGTACAGTGTGGCGTCACGTTCACAAAGCAACAGCCACTTTTTTTTTTTTTCTTTTTTTTTTTTTTTTTTTTTTGTTGCGAAATCTGACCGTTTACTGTTGAGGTCTCACTGAATGAGTTTCATATATTTTAGTTCCTTTTGTTGCAATGAATGCCTTTGTTCAGTGTTGGAATTTCACAGTTTGCTACACTTCATGAATCACACAACAGCAGCAACAACGACAGCAACAAAAAAAACAAAAAAACTCAAAACAATGTTGGTATGTGACTTTTGTTGATGTACCACGTTACGGGCGATTTGTATATGAAACTGGTAGTGTGCGAAAAAAATTCAGTAGGTGAAATATAATACTTTATCAAGCAAGACTTCATGAACAATACTGTTATTATGCTTGTGTATAATCTTGTGCATAAAATATATTGTAGAATTTGTTGGTGTGCATTGGAGAGTTACTAGGTACGGGTATAAGAAAAACGGGTGTTCGGACTTGTATCAGACATAGTGTGTTTGGTTGAGTGTGAAAAGTGTGCTGGTCTGTGATTTTGGACCTGACGGCTTCAGCCGTCAGGTCCAAAAACACAGACCAGCGTGCTAATGTGATCAGATAATACCCATTAACTCATTCAGCCCAACGCACGTATTTCCCAAATTTTGAAAGTGTCAGTCATCTAACGACTATTGCAGTACATTTACCACCTGTTGCAGGAAATTTATCAACCATGATAATTCAAGGGTAGTGCCAGATTAGCTTGGCGCCGACAGGGGCCAAGCTAATCTGGCACTACCCTTGAATTATCATGGTCGACCCATCTCCTGCTGTAGTGCGTCAGGGCTGAATAGGTTTATGTATAATACTAATATGATAATTAGACATAGTCAGGCGTACGTGTAACATAGGATACTGTTATATTAGGTGGGATCTGGGAATCGCTGTGGGATCTCAGTCCATGTTATTCCGGTACAAATCCGCCTGGACATTCGCCAACGATCAATGCTTGATCTGTTATATCCCCTTCTTTGGCTGAGGAAGGCAGAGTTACATAAACTGGCTGCCACAGAGCATAAAGTACCACGAGCATCTAGGTCGCTTGAAAAAGGCTGGCGCCCCGTGCTGTGCTGCACCAGTCTTTTTGAATCAAACGGGGATGAGTCGATGCTATGCCTGTTGGCACAACGCTCCTCACACACGAAGAAAACAGATCGAAACAGGCGTGATCGTGTCACAAGAGGCGCGCGCACACACACACCCATGAGCCAACACATGCTGAAGGGGGCCAGTGGTCATCTGTGGCCTTTCATAGAAGTGCGAGCTTCCTGCAAAGACTCCATGTCTTACAACAAGCGATCAATGGTCGGAAGATCTAATCTTACAGGACCGCGGATGTTGTGGATACGTTCTGTTTTGTATAATTCTTCGCGTTGACACTCCATGTGCAAACTCTATCACGCTGCAAAGAAACGTGGATCAGCAAACCGTCGTTCGGCTGACGGTAGCGGGTTTTGTCGAGGTGATCCCTGCAGGAATCACCTCGACAAAAACAGCTACCGACAGGCAAATGGTTAACCCCTTGACCGCTCCTGGCGGAAAAGACGCGTTGTCACGTCAGCAGCACTCACTCACTCACTCACTCACTCATGGCTTGGCTTCGCGAACGAAGATTCTATAGGGCTTGCCCACGTCGTCTGCAGGCATTTTCGTGACTGCGGAGGCCAATCCGGGACAGGCAGGTTCGACCGCAGTGGCTGCAGGGGAAGGTCTGGTCAGGGTTCTGAGTTACGACAACTCTGTTTTTTTCTCCTCAGCCGCTTGTCCTTGAGGTTAGCTCTGCGAGAGTCCTCAAAGGAGACGGCTGCCTTGTGAATGGTGGAGCGCCAGGTGTCACGGTCCGCAGCAAGCGAAGACCACTGGCGGTGGTCGATTTGGCAGGCACTAAGTGACTTCTTGAGACCGTCTTTGTATCTCTTCTTTGGTGCCCCTCTGTCTCGGTGTCCAGTGGCGAGCTCGCCGAACAGAGTGATCTTGGGTAGGCGATGATCCTCCATCCTGGAGACGTGCCCCGCCCAGCGAAGCTGTGTCCGCAGCAGCAAAGCCTCGATGCTCAAAGTTTCCGCCTGTTCAAGGACCTCGACGTTGGTGACATAGTCACTCCAGTGAATGCTGAGGATGGTACGCAGGCAGCGCTGGTGAAAGCGTTCGAGGAGTCGTAGTTGGCTGCGGTAGAGGGCCCAAGACTCGGAACCGTACAGCAGGGTGGTGAGGACGACAGCTCTGTACACGCTGATCTTGGTGCCTTTTTTCAGCTGTTGATTGTGCCACACCCGCTTGAATAGTCGCCCGAAAGCACTGTTCGCTTTTGCCAGCCTGTTGTCCAGCTCCTTGTTCAGCTTGGCGTCTGACGTGATGATGCAGCCGAGGTAGGTAAACTGGTGTACAGACTTCAGTTCGGACTCGCCGATGGTGATGTGGGGAGGGCGATGCTCTTCCTTGGGTGCTGGCTGATGAAGGACCTCTGTCTTTTTCAGACTGACCTCAAGCCCAAAGAGCTGGGCGGCATCTGCGAAGCAGGACGTAATGCGCTGCAAGGCTCTCTCTGTGTGTGCAACGAGGGCAGCGTCATCAGCAAAGAGCAGCTCACGAATCAGTTGGTCTAGGGTTTTCGTGTGGGCCTGCAGTCGTCTGAGGTTGAACAGGCTGCCATCGAGACGATACCTGATGTACACTGCGTCGTCATCGACGAGGTCCACTGTGGCCTGCTTCAACATCATGCTGAAGAAGATGGTGAAGAGGGTCGGTGCCAGCACGCAGCCTTGCTTCACGCCGTTGCGAATGGGGAATGGTTCTGAGAGGTCACTGTTTAGTCTGACCTGTCCTTGCTGGTCCTCGTGGAGCTGGACGATCATGTTGAGGAACTTTAGGGGACAGTGCTCCAGGATCTGCCACATACCTTGCCTGCTCACAGTGTCAAACGCTTTTGTTAGGTCGACAAACGTTACGTACAGCCTTTGTTCTGCTTGTGGCACTTCTCCTGAAGCTGTCTCAGCACAAAGACCATGTCGGTGGTACTCCTGTTGGCTCTGAAGCCACACTGGCCCTCTGGGAGGTGGTCTTCAGCGATGGCAGGTACCAGCCGATTCAGGAGCAACCTTGCGAGAATTTTCCCGGCAATGGACAGCAGGGTAATTCCACGATAATTAGAGCAGGCAGACTTCTCTCCTTTGTTCTTGTACAGGGTGATGATGACTGCATCACGGAGATCCTTTGGTAGTGTTTTACTTTTTCCCAGCAGCAGAGAAAGCAGTGGAAATCTTGGGCTTTGCTAGAAAGAGGAACAAAGACTGGTTTGACGAAAACGACGTAGAGATCCAGGAACTTCTAGCAAAAAAAAAAAGAGTCGCCCACCAGGCCCATCTAGCCCAGCCTTCCTGCCCTGTGAAGAAGTCTGCCTTCCGCCTCATCTGCAGTAGTCTCCAGCTCAAGCTTAGAGAACTCCAGAACGAGTGGTGGTCCAGACTCGCACAGAGGACCCAGCTCTGCGCTGACAACGGTGACTACAGGGGCTTCTACGAAGCACTGAAAGCAGTGTATGGCCCCAGGCACCTGGTACAAAGTCCCCTGCGAAGCGCTGATGGACAGGCACTCCTCACAGATAATACCTCCATCTTAAACCGCTGGTCGGAGTACTTTCAGGACCTCTTCGGCGCTGAGCGCACTGTTCAAGAAACAGTCATCCTCCAAATCCCACACCTTCCACTAAAGGTTGAATTGGACGAACCGCCCACCGCCGAAGAGACCCTCACAGCCATCCACCAGCTCAAGAGTGGCAAAGCAGCAGGCATTGACGGAATCCCGCCAGAGATATGGAAACATGGAGGCCCAGCACTGCACAACAAGCTTCTCGACCTCTTTCTCTGCTGTCAGCAGCAGACAAGGGGTTAAACATACTTCATCCAAAAGAAGAACAGATCATCTCATAAGCTCCTGCGTGTGTGTCAGGAATAAGGAACTAAGCTATATCTCTTTGCTGGACCGTTTTAAACTTTAGTTTCTCAGTCTGCAATAGCCGGCAACATTTTCGTGTGATGTCAGTAAGGACAAAGTCATAGCTTGGAAACATAAATTCAAGCAATACAAACTACATGTCGGAAGAAAGGATGTAAGGAAGGAGGGCAAGAAGGCGGGAACACAGTAGAATCTGTTTTGACCGACCACCTTTTATGGTATGAAAACGTGGTCTTGAGCTCATTCAAGAGAAGTCTTGAAGG
This sequence comes from Semisulcospira habei, assembly GCA_036245525.1. Taxonomy (NCBI): domain Eukaryota; kingdom Metazoa; phylum Mollusca; class Gastropoda; family Semisulcospiridae; genus Semisulcospira; species Semisulcospira habei. The sequence goes on from BTPG01000008.1 coordinate 156,698,307, forward strand.
GCACAAAGTGTCGTCTGTTATTAAAGACCATCAGTTAGGTGGCTACAGCCACCTAAATGATGGTCTTTAATAACAGGTGATGTCTCTTGAAGATGGTCCCTCAAAACAGGTTCTGTTGTAGTCAAATAATCAAAGGATTACCTTTATATTTCAGCCGGATCAGCTACTGGCCTGTGGGCCACTTGTCGGTTTTGTAGTCGTTACAACCACACAAACGCTTACGCACAAAGAAATACGAAAAAAAAAAAAAAAAAAAAAAAAAAAAAAAAAACAGAGGCCGAAGAAAGAAAGATTTGTTTTCTGAAAGCAATACGCGCCCACATTTTTGTCAGGCAACCGCGAAGTCAAATGTAAGATCAGAGACTTTTCTTTTTGTATCATTTGCTGCCAAGGTTCATTTGAAAACGTCATCAGCCTTTGAACTTCTTTTTCTTTCCATCTGCAATATATATATATATAAATCCTCACAAACTCTAAAGATGCAGGGGTTCATGAGCATATATGCCTTTTGATCGGCTGTAGCTAAACATGCCACAATCTGAGGATTTTTCAGGATTGCTGTGTCCTTTATCTGAAAGAGACATAGATTCACATGATCTGCAGGGGTCCATGAGAACCCATGTTTATTCCTGACAAAGATCGACTCTGGCTTTCGAGGGTGTTATTCTAGTTTGGGGTTGATGCGATTCTTAGAAGTGAAAAGCATCTGTTTGTCACTGCCAGTGGACGCAAACGTATGTCTTTGAAGGGTAATTTCAACACCGAATAATCCTACCGATTCAAGGAACTAGGATATGAATAGAGTCCGAAAGGGGGCAAACAAACTCATGAGCCTCCGCATCTGCGGTGGCTCATAAGCTCCTTTGCCTCTTGCAGTTATGTGGTGTCTGCATTTTTCAGAGAGTGAAAGGATTAACCCCTTGACTTCTTCTGTAGACAACGCTCAGCGGAAAAGACAGTAACACCATGACCTACACTCCTGCCCGTTCCCTTCGGTCAAACCAGTCCCGACTCCGTCTACCCAGCTCAGAAGACCAAGAACGCATTGGACATCGTTCCTTAACCCTTTGCGTGTCGGTAGCGGTTTTTGTCGTGATGATTCCTGTAGGAATCATCGCGACAAAACCGACAGACACGCAAGTGGTTAAAAAAATCTTAAAACAATGCTGCTTTAAAGCTGAGGAACGCACCGCCAACACATTTAAACGCGTTGGAGTCTTTACAACCTTTCCCCAGACAAGTGAAGACACATATTTCAGTGTGTCTTGAGCCAGTGAACTGACCGTAATAAATTGCGGTTTTATTCTTCTGTCTCTTCATCTTTTTCTCTCCAAATTGGTAATTTGCGATCTCTTCTTTAGAAACTCTCTCTCCCTACAAAGCGCTTTAAACGTTCTGTTCTGGATGGACAAAAGCGCTCTACAAAAAATTAATGAACATTGTCATCAAAATGAACTTCATCATCTGTTGTGCCGAACGGAATCGTCAGCAGCTGTCAAGAGTATACAATGAAATTAGGTGTGATTTTGACGTACAAAAGTCTGCGAAGAAAACGGATTCACATTCAAAGCTTGAATCTGAGACGCAAGAGAAAGAGAGAGGCGGGGGAGGAAGAGAGTAAACGAGAGGACATATTGATTTAAGTTTTTAACACGAAACCCGGCCCTCCTCCACCCCACCCCCTCCACCCCTCTCTGAGTTGACGCATATTTTTCAGTCTGCAAAGCACTGTAGGAACACTTGACAGGAGATCGATCGCGGTCAGAACTCTAGAATAGTGCTTGATTAGCTTCAGGTTACGAACAGAAGGAATGCGTTTCAAAGCGTGAGTCAAGTTTCTCCAAGTCGTGTACAGATCACTGCAAGGAGACGCGAAAGGAAACTGATCGGAGGTAATCACGACCGGCTTAAGGGTAGTGTCTGATTAGCTTGGCGTCTTCCAGGCGCCAAGCTAATCAGGCACTGCCCTTGAAAATGTCGTTTTTGCGATCAATTTCCCGCAGGTGGTGGAGTCATAGAGAAAGGTTTATGAGTATCGTGTTCATTTTGTTAACGATGTGCCATGGCTTCAAGTTCTGGTGTGGGCGGATTGCGGGTGGGTCAGCATCCTTTTTCACTGCGTGGGTGGCGCTAAAGTGGGAGGAGAGGGTGGTGTTGGAGAGCTCAGACAACCAGCGAGCAGCAACAACAACAAAAAGCAACAAGCAGACAAACAAACAAGCAAACAAACAAGCGGACGAACGAGCAGGCAAGTAAGCAACTCTAGCAAGCAAAGATGCAAAGAGACAAGCACACAATGAAACCAAACCAAACCAGACCAGACCAGACTAGACCAGTCCAAACGGCCAAGGCAAACCAAACTAAAACAATCCAATACAAGAATAACAACAAGACCAACACTAAACCCTCAGACGTTTACTCAGATGTCGCCTACGTACCCTAAATCAATGAGCCGTTTGCGGCTGTACTTTGACTTTAGACCTTACGCTTTTAAGCAGTAAGGCCCAAAATCGATACCAACACACAATTAGCACTGGCATGATCAAAACGAGGTGTGATGATTACACGATGAACATATTTGGGTTAACTCGAGCCTCATCCGGATACGCGGCATAAAGCAAATATGCCTCAGCTAGCTTAACTCATTCAGCCCGACGGCCGTATTTCCCAAACTTTGGAGGCGTCATCTAATGACTATGCACCAGTTGCAGGAGATGGATCGACCATAATAATTCAAGGGTTAACGTACCATTACGCGTAAAACTGAAGACGTGACATTTCAGCGCTATTTGTGTTTGTTATGCCTTATGACACACCTAGTGAACTTTTACAGCAAATTAGACACGCAGCAAAAGCACACGCTTAATCACACTTATTCATTATGTGCAGCCGTTAGCATGTCAATCTATTTTTAGCTGTTTCTCGTACTGAAAGCGTTGTATTTATAGAACGGAGTGGAGTCATTGTCAGGTTACTTGATATACAGACGACGTGTGCTGAACTGGATTTGTCCCTTTGTCTAAATGAACCATAACTAGACCTGTGTGTAGCGTTTCGTAACCATTTGTGGAACAGTTATGGCGGTAGTGGGCCTTTAAAAAGCGATGATAATTAAAAACGGCTATACACATAATTAAATTGATCTTGTGATGCGAAGGTACCGTCGCCAGATGTACGTGCAGAGCTCAATTTACTTATGGGCCCCACACTCAGAAGTGGTCCACACAGCCTATCTCCCTCGATCTGCTACGTGTGGCACTGCCGATCGAGGAAAGGAACCAGTGCAGACAATTACTGTACGATGAAAACGTAGGTAAACTAGCGTAGTAGCAGACACTGGGGGATAACCAGTGTGGAGGAGGCAACCAGTGTCTAGTCAGCTCGATAAGACTGAACTAGGATGTTACTTGTAAGCCCGCTAAGTATAACTGGAACATTTTTCGGTGATAGTCCATGACAGGAAAGAAATTAAGAACAGAACCCAGATCATGCGCCATGAATGCGAAATTGGTCCGTCTCTAGGGAATTCAGACAGTGTATCGTATTTTATTTAGCCGATTTTTTTTTCACAGTCGTACACTTACTCTGGAATGCAATAAAACGCAAGACGGCACTATCATAAAGTAGTCATCTTAACCCCTTCACTGCCGAGAAAGGGTGAACGCCATCTAACTGCAATAGGCACAGATTCTCATGAGCCCCCGCGACAGCGGGGGCTCATGAGGATCTATGCCTCTTGCTGAGACCACTTTGTGTCTATCTTCTTTGGACAGTTGTGGCTTTTGGCCGTTCAGTGACAACAGATTTCAGAAACACAATGTCCGTACGATGGCAGGGAAGGTGTAAAACAAGTAGTCACCTCACAAATATGTTATCTGAGTAACAGAGACAAGACCATGGGACCAACAGTACTGAGGTGCTCTGCGTGGACACGTGGTCGCATTGTACGTGTGGTCGCCTTATGCAAGTTTGACTGTTGTACCCTAGTCTGAGGAACAGTTGGAGCTGATCATGGTCTGCAAGAGACATAGATTCTCGTGAGCCCTTCTAGCTGCAGAGGCTCGTGAGATTTAAGTCCACGCCTCTCGGTCTGGCGGATGCAGCTTATAATAATGAGCTGCATAATTGTGTCATGCATTTTCATTATTGTTGTTGTTGTTGCAAGACTTGACGTTTCTCTTGGTGGGGGGGGGGGGGGGGGGCCTTTGCGTCCCTGACAAGATCTTTCGACTCACCATAAAGCTACAGAACCTCGGGATGGTATCTTTTAACAAAGGAGCTATCTCGGGCTGCACGGATTTTGAGTCTGAGATATTTGCACGAAGCTTAAAATCAAGAGCATCCTATCACGTTTCTGATTAGCTTTGTCCTTTTTTCCCGGTAATCAAAACGTCCTCGGGCCGACATCGGCTGCCTTTGACCCGCGCACGATAGACGGCCTGACGTCGGCCCGAGGACCTTCTGAGTAGGGGGATTTGCCCATCGGATCCAGCGAGTCAGGTTGAATGAGAAATTTGTCTTCGATTTTGCTTCGTTTTCCAGCAGCGGCACACGCTAAGGCTGGAGTCTACTCTGGTTGAGGATGACAGGCCGTGAATGGGTCAAGCAAGCGGCATGGATCCTCACGAGCCCCTGCACATTAGCTTGGGGCCAATGAGGGTCTGTGCCTCTTGCCACGTGTCACTCGCTTTGACTTGCAACTTGCAAGACGCGAAAGATTTGTTTGCGTTGGTGTTACTAGCTTTCTCTTTTTGGGTGGATGTCGTCACAGGTTTGAAGTCTTTTGCCAATACGATGATGTCAAGCAAATAGTATGGGCATGAAAAGTAAGTGCTGAGTCGTAGGTTGTGACCCTCATCTTTAAAGAAAAAAAGTTATTAACGAGTTCACTGCCAGTGGACGCAGATGGTGTTTCTGAAATCTGCGCTAAAGAACTTCATCCGTCCAAGGAACATGGATACATAGTGTGGTCAGCAAGAGGCATAGATCCTCATGAATCCCCGCAGTTGCGGGGCTCATGAGGATCTATGCCTCTTGCATTTGGGTTCTCGTTTTGTCCCAGCAGTGAAGTCATGATGATGAACAATGATGAATTCTTCCATGTACATACAATTTCAATTAAGTTCAGAAGTCATTCTTGCGTACTATGCTTGTGGCGGTAGGTTTAGGGCGGCTAGGGGTGGGTGACGCCGTTTGGACTTGTGTGGAGTGGCGGAATAAAATTTAAAAATAAGAACAGATATGAGAAAAAAATCCAGTGAATATGTCTTGCTTTTGCTTGTGTCTAACCCAACGATATCAATTCACTGACGGACAACAAATTTAAAAATTTTAAATAACTTGAGAAGAAAGAAATCAAAGAAATATCGAAGAAAATGTCAGACTCAGCAAAACCCAGTCATTGCTCTCATTAAGTCCCTTTTACCTTTCCGGCCTAAACATGCTGTAATTAGCTACACACTTTTTTTTGCCTAATTAGCGAATGATGTAGCATAGAAGCGGAATCATTCCTGTGCACAAAAAAAAAAAAAAAAAAAAAAAAAAAAAACCAACCACTGTTCACTGAGGCGTGCGCAAAACAAGAACGTCTGCTTAAAGGCAGGCCTAAATCTGTAGCAATGTGTGTGTGTGTGTGTGTGTGTGTGTGTGTGTGTGTGTGTGTGTGTGTGTGTGTGTGTGTGTGTGTGTGTGTGTGTGTGTGTGTGTGTGTGTGCCGTGCCGGATGGAAACACAATAAGCGTGTAGGTAAACATACAGCTAATTAACAGTTAAAGGCAGAAAGAAAGGAAAATAGAAAGAAAACAACACCTTATTACCTGCCAAAGTGCACCGAGTGTACAAGTATTGCTGTCAGAATTGCAACAGACGAAATACAGTTGTTTTTTTTTTTTTTTTTTTTTTCTAGCATTCGCTCTCTATGTTGGCCTGTTCACCTGGACATACCACAAGTAGAACATGGACTGACGATGATCATAGTTCAAGGGTGGTGTCAGAACAGCTAGGCGCCTATCGGCGCCTAGCTGTTCTGACACCACCCTTGAACTATCATGGTCGATCAATGTCGCCTGAACTGTAATGTAGTCTGCAGAGGATAATGTGTTAACATTTCTACAAAATCAAGACAGATGGAATTTGGTAATACGTGTATATAGCATTTGTTGCATTGTGTATTGTACGTACATTTTTTACCGTTGCATTATAAAAAATACTTGATCTCTTGACCAACTGACCAAAGATCGTTACTGATTGAGGCTTTTTCAAAGACATCTTCAAAAGATAAAACAAACATCCCAGCGTACACCCTCAAAGATATTTCTTCAATAGTTCTAAGATACGCCTGAAAACATTTTCGTAACATTTACCTTTCACTGCCTCCTTTGCCAGGCGAGCGGAAACGGAAGAGTCTAGTTTAATATATCTCCCCTCGCTTCAGACCTAGTCGCACTTATCAGTGACTAGTCGCAATTTCTGTCCTTCACTGAACAAGTGGCGTGGGCGTCAGTGTTTAAAGTAAAAACACATAACAACTTCTAACGGTATCAGTAAACATGTCAAGAGTATCGCTACCTCTTACAGCATCTGCCGCTACAGCCACAAAGAGATGTCAGTACTGACTCTGAATCGGCCAAGATGCTTCAGAATGGTTTTGACTGATTAGCCTCTTGAATGACGCTTGACACAGCAGGGAGATGGATCGGTCATGACAGTCCAAGGGTAGGGCAACAAGGTTAGTTTGGCGTCGGGAATGAGTTAATCGAGAACTAACGGCATTACACTAGTCATGGCCAGTCGGTCCACCTTCATCATCACAGACCGCACTTGCTTTCGTGTTCACAAAACCATGGATCAGAAAAGAAAACTGACTACTTTTCTTCAGAAGATCAGAATTGACGAGCAAAAGAAATGCGACATCACTGAAATCATCGGAAATACTAAAATGTTTCCGATGATTCCAGTGATGTCGCGTTTCTCTTGCTCGTCAGTATATGAAAAACTTGAACATCCAGTACCGTACTGATGGATTATCGGTTTTAGTCGGAGGTGAAACTATACTGTCAAAATAGTTCCCGAGTGAGATAGAGCAGAACACTGGGAATTTAGCTGGAGCCATGTGGAGGGGCAAAATGAATCGGTTATGTTCTACAGCTACTATAACCTTAGTAAACCTACCACACGGCCTGTCTTATCGCTACTGACATCCGTCTGTTAACCCCTTGACTGCTACTGACGTCCGATGATACCGTACAGCGGCAAAAGACGCGTAGGTTTTTTTTTTTGGTTGTTGTTTTAAAACACGTTGGAAAACCCCATTCCGCTGCCAATGGGTCGCAACTGATTGCGTTTCTGAGATGTGTTAATTCAACACCAAAGAGCCACAGCCATCAATCGAACATGGATACAAAGTGGTTTAAGCAAGAGACATAGATCTTCATGAGACCCCGCAACTGCGGGGTCTCATGAGGATCTATGCCTCTTGCATTTGGGTCAGTGGCGCTCACATTTCGTCGGCAGTGAAGACGTTAAGTGTCTCGTGCGCATTATCTGTTATCTGTTATATGATGATAACACAGAAGGCCTACTTAAATTCGACACGTTTTGTATGCGTTGCTATTACCTTGTCCCAAAGTGCGGACTCGACTTTAAAAAGCGGTCTCAGTCCTCGAAGGCAGGCGTTTATTGCTACATTATACAATTACACTGAGCAGATTCCCAGTAACGCTGCCTTGGCTCTAACTATCTACCCTTCAGGATTTTCACAGCCCATCAGTGTCTGTGAGCAGACACACGTAACAATGGTACGATCCTCCTGCTTCAGTTTTGCGTGCAGCAGGGTAACTCTCCTACGTAGCAAAAAAGAAAAGCCGAGCATAAAAAGTCTGTAATTTTACGACTTTCAGACAGTGTTTAACTCATTCTACCCCAGACACACCACAGCAAGATAAAGATCGACCATGATAGTTCAAGGGTGATGCCAGAATAGCTTGGCGCCCATAGGCGCCAAGCTATTCTGGCATCACCCTTGAACTATCATGGTCGATCTGTGTCCTGCACTGCAACGCAGTCTTCAGAGGACGACTTCAATATTTGGGGATTTCTGTCTTGGGGTAGAATGAGTTAAACTAAATTATAGTCCTTCCTGCCTCACTATTGTGAGGCGTTTCAAAAACATGTATTACTGAGCTATTGTAAACTATTAGCCCATTACTGAATCAAGGAGTGCGGAGCGGGTCGCTTTAAATAACCAAAGGAATGTTACACAATACTTGAAAACCGTCCGGCCTACAGTTTCATCCTCAAAGCATTCCGACATCCAACAAAGCATTTTTTAAAATCTAACTCGATTAACCCACTCAGTGCCGAGAAAATCTGAATACCATCCAACTACAAGAGGTATAGATCCTCATGAGCCCCCGCATTTGCGGGGGCTCATGAGGATCTATGCCTCTTGCTGACACCACTTTAAATCCATGTTCCTGGGAAAGCTGCTATATTTTGGCGTTGACTTAAAGGCCCACTTACCGCCGTAACTGTTCAAAGATACACTTCTGTAACGGATTTTTACGAAACGCTACATACAGGTCTAGTTATGGTTCATTTAGACACAGGAGAATCCAGTTCAGCACACGTCGTCTTAATATAAAGTAACCTGACAATGACTCCACTCCGTTCTATAAAAACAGTGCTATCAGTACGAGGAACAGCTAAAAATAGTTTGAAATGCTAACGGCTGCACAGAATAAATAAGTGCGATTACGCATGTGCTGTTGCTGCCTGTCCAAACTGCTGTTAAATTTCATTAGGTGTGTCGACAAGACATAAAAAACGCAACTGGTGCAGAAACGTGTATTCAGATTGATGCGTAATGGTACCGTACCTTTAAAAAAAAAAAAAAAAAAAAAAAAAAAAAAACAGATACGCAATCTCACTGCATGAACGGGCACAGAACGGGTTAAAGGCTTACACATAAAGGCTATCCCCAAACTGCTGCTTGTATTGCTTCATGAACTGTTTTCTTATTTTCTAAACATGTGTCCGCCCACTCCACAACTGAGACGAATGGAGCCGAGGAAACAAGGTTGAAGTGTGAAATACATATGCACAGAAGAAGCCTTCGCGGCAAAGCCTCTTGAACAGTCTGTCACTCGTCCTTTTCCACAAGCAAGAGACACAGATCCTCACGGGCCCCAGTAGACGCTGGGGGCGCACGAGAATGTGTGCCTCTTGCTGGTGAGGGAGCAGTGCCTCATTTACTTCTGTGTCTGCTTCCCCGACGGAGGTCGTTGATCGCATTTGCACCTGTTTAAAATTTGAAAGTCGAGACGCTCTCGTCTGGAAGGTTTAACCCCTTCACCTATTAGACAAAGTGAGCAACGTCTAACTGCAAGAGGTATAGATCCTCATGAGCCCCCGCAGTTGCGGGGGCTCATGAGGATCTATGCCTCTTGCTGAAATCACTGGGTGTCCATGTTCCTTTGGCGCTGAATTTATCACAACTTCATTAGCAAAGTCTGCGCCCACTGGCAGTGAAGGGGTTAATGCTTTGGCGTCGGTTTTTAAAACCTATATTGTTTCTGGAAATTCCGGGCGCAGCCTAAATGGCTTTTGCACTCGTCTTTTTGTGGTTTCGCTTTTTGTTTTCTTGTAGTCTTCTTCCTGATTCATTTCCTCACTTGCATTTCTGCAAACATTGTCAGTAAATCTGATACTTTTACAGGAATGTTGTCTCAAGCACCAAAAGGTTGTTCCAACCTTAGCCATGGCATGACACTGTCGAAACTTTTCTGGCAAAGATCAAACTTCTGCGTCACTCTATAAATTCAAAGAATTTTACGATCAGGTGCTGCATGGGGATGGTTATGTCAGGAGTGTTCTTTTCGATGGTACATCAGAACCTATCTTGCTCATCATCAACCACCTTGTGTGCAAGTATAAAGACACGTCTTGGAGAACAATTAGTGCCACCTGTCATTTACGACCATCATTTGGGTGGCTAGAACCAATAAAATAATGGTCTTTAATGACGGGTCATCTCTTAGAAGGGTTGTTGATTGAAACAGGTTCTGCGGTAATGATGCCCCGTGTAATACTCCAAATGACTCTAACGCCAGATCGACCTGACTTCACTTTGGCGTACGCGTGCGTGACTCCGTGTGGGTTTTACTTTAACCCGTTTCATGCCAAGAGGCAGCAGCCACCAGCCAACTGCAAGAGGCGCAGATCCTCATGAGCCCCCGCAGAACACGCCAAAGTAGGGATCATTCTGGGGTCGTTCACCAGGAGGAGGGACCTGCGTCCATTGCATTGGAAGTGAAAAAAAAAAGTCTTGAAGAGTTCCAGGCATTATTTGACTTCCAGATAAAGTCTTGAAGGCAGTGGTTCTTTTGAACACGATACTGTGTCTGTCTAGACCAAAAAGAAAATTCTCATAACATTTGTGGAAAGATGTCCTGGAAGTTAGTAGATGAGCACCAAATTTAAACTTCCGTGAAGATAATTTCCGTAGCATATAAAGTTAAAAAGGCATCGTGTACGTGGATCTTTCCCGGCACATTATAGGATGGCCACCGGCCGCCAGTACATGGAACACATTTGCCTACGCGTAGATCGTGCCTGGTAAAATTACGCAAACATGTACCGTGCCACGGTGACTTCTTTTTGTACCCATCATATTCTCCATTGCGTATTATGTGCTTGCACCGATTTGTACAACAACAACACACACAAAACCACAGAAAAGAATAATATAAAAAGGTGACTCTCTGATTCACTGGCCATCATGATAATCTATGTGGCAGTCTAGACTCAACTATTTTCGCCGAGACGGTACAACTTGTTTTCGCCCACGAGCCTTTGAAGCATGTTCACGGATTGCTCCATAGTGACGCATCCCCATTAGGTTAACGGATGTAAATCACGTCAGCAAGAGACATAGATCCTCATGAGCCCGCGCATTGCGGGGGCTCATGAGGATCTGTGTCTCTTGCAGATCAATGGATGTCTTTCATTTAGGGGAGTGAAGAGAATAAACGGCGAAAAAAAATTCAATCTTGCAGTAGAAGAAAAAAAAAGCTTCGCACGGGAGGTTTGGCGTGCTTGTTCGCTAACACAAAGTGTCAACAAGATGGGGAAAACGAGAAGACATGTCTGCCCTCTGTTTCTTATCAAGTCTGAGCGAAGGTGATAAGGCAGATGCAGAAGCCGCCAACAAATGGCTTTAAAAGTTTATTTTGTTTTACTTCATTTCCATTTTATTTCCCTTGCAGTTGCTTTGCTGACAGTACCCCTGCCTGCCGTTAATTTCCAAAGTGCTTGCGCGCATGCTTTGCATTTTATTTGCCCAGTCTGTGTTTATCAGAGAAGACTCTACAGAGCCCCTGCAAATGCTACAAGTACGAATGATTCCTGCAGATGCACCGGTTGCCTAATAGACCGCTGTAGAGATTCGCTGTCATGATGAATTAAGTGCATGTGCGCTCGAAAATTTCGAGTAAACAAACGACTGCACGATGTGCGACCTGGTTACGTTGTCCACCTCCACATTACGCCTGCGGAGCCTAGAAGCACTACTGAAAAGCCATACTACGCCGCGCTAGCATGCTCGACCTTTACTCGAAAATGAAAAATAGTGTGAGGCCAGGCCAATGGTATTCAAGGCCGTGATCACGCGGCTTTCAATCATAGTGTTAGTTAAGCGTGGAACTTAATACAGCGGTCTATTGCTTTAAAAAAATAAAAAGTACGACTGGTAAAGAAGAAGAAGAAGAAAAAAAGACAGAAGCAAACAAACAAACAAACAAAACCGGGCTTGTTACTTTCATTGTTAGGTCATTCCTGGCCCGTCAAAAGTGACATGTAGGGAGCCCGAATTGATCAGTATTCAGGACGTACTTCAAAGGAACAGCCTTTACCCTAGGCTGTGGAATATTACGTGCCGGTCAGTGCCTTCTGTAATCACTGTTCTGACTTGGCTGTTAACCCGAGCCGGTAGATAACACAGTTTGTGGTTATGTGTTTAACACCCTTCTTTAACTGAGGAGAAAACTGAACACGATCCATGTGCAAGAGGCATAGATCCTCATGAGTCCCCGAAGTTTCGGAGACTCATGAGGATCTGTGCCTCTTGTTGACACCACTTTTATTCATGTTCATGGGACTGCAGGAGGTATTTGGCGCGGAACTATGAATTAAGCTAGCGACCACTGGAAGCGAAGGGCTTAATTTGTTCTGATCTGTGACTAAATTAAGTTCGACGTGACTCAGAACAAAAGCACAATTCCTTTTACCTTCATTTAACCCCTTCCCTGTCAACGAACGTACATTTTGTTCCTGAAATCTGTGTTTACTGAACGCGCCGACCAAAAGCCACAACTGTCCAAAGAGCATGGACACAAAGTTGTCTCAGCAAGAGGCCGCTAGATCCTCATGCGCCCCCGCTCTTGCAGTTTAACCGCGTTCACTTTTTCTCGACAGTTTTCTCGGGTTAAAACGGAAATCACTAGACAAGCAATTTTTTCCCCTGCAGATTGATGATCACGACTTCTGATTTCGCAGTGACTCATAACAAACGCACAAATATGCCATTTCTGGATGGTTGCCTGCATTCCTCTGAGCGTGACGTAAACACATAATATCATGTGAAATCTTCCCTGCACATTCTGTATGACATTAACCAGCCGTGAAAGCGATAATTTTGCAGAGGAAAGCCATTATTTTTGGCATACGAATACAATCAGTTCACCTTGCAGATGGAATTGTACAGTCATTTTTTATGTGAAGTTCTATTTAACATGACAGCAGCAACTTTAACAGCTGGAGATGTCAAGCAAAATAGAAATTCGTGAAAAATAATGCCTGCCAGATTTCTTCCCCCCCCCCCCCCCCCCCCCCCCCCTCTCATTGCCTGCGCCAACGAGTCTCGCCAAAGTCTGATTTTTCTCTGCACATGCACTTCGTGTACGTTTTACGATCAAAGAACGGGCAAATATTTTTCAGAGTTTTATTTTTCTTGCAATGTTCTGAGGTTTCATTATAAGGTTTTTTGAGGATGAGGGCGAGTGCTAGGAGCTTCCGTTGGGGTGCAGCTGCTGCAGACGTTAGTTGGAGACATTTTAGGCCTGCTCACTTTGAAGTTTACAGGCAGACGGCGTAATGTAGACATGGCGTACAGACCACACACACGCATCAGTACACACATGCAAATTACACACGGACGTACCCTTTCCTCCATCGCCCCCCCCCCCTTACCCCTCACTCACCATCCGCCTTCAACACCGCCAACACACACACAAACACACACACACACAAATACAGAAACACACACACAAACGCACGCACACACACACAAACACACACACACACGCACACACACAAGTACACACACACAACACACACACACACACGCGCGCACACACACACACACACACAAACACACACACACACACACACACACACACACACACACACACACGAGAAATAGGAAATGAATAGCAGGTAAAAATTGCAGGTGTTTCGATGAAAACAGCCGATTAAAAGCCCGGACAAACATGCGACATCGCATGTTTGTCCGGGCTTTTACTTCGCTGTTTTCATCGAAACACGTGCAATTTTGTACCTACTTCTCATTTATTATTTGGTTTACCAGCGTGTATAGCTAGCCCTCCCCAAGCGTTATTCGTATGCGCATACCAGTTACACAGGTGACGTTACTTCGTGTGCACAAATGTTAGAAAATATCAATTTGACCCATTCGGCCCCATGACGCCCTACAACAGGAGATGGGTCGACCATGATAATTCAAGGGTAGTGCCAGATTAGCTTGGCGCCGACAGGCGCCAAGCTAATCTGGCACTGCCCTTGAATTATCATGGTCGATTCATCTCCTGCAACTGGTGCATAGTCATTAGATGACGCCTCCAAAATTTGGGAAATACGGCCGTTCGGACTGAATGAGTTAATGCAATACCAGTGACGAGGAAATCAAATTAACTTTTAACAAACATATTCACACAGTTACGCGTGCCATCAGTGCTCGCGTTCACAATGAATGCTGATGGATAACAAAAAGGATATTACTTATTATATTGCCGATAGAATGGAACGCTACTTCTGACTGCAATGTGTACATTGGTGAGCGCCTAAACACGGCTCTCATTGCCTTGACATTTTTATTGTCTGACATCTCATCTTCCTTACTAGTACATTCTCCAACGCTGTTCCCTTGACTCTTGGGTAGAGGTGAAGGGCTCTGCAACTTGATCCGTTTTTGCATGCAGTAAACTTCGCATCAGTGTAAAAAAAAAAAAAAAAAAAAAAAAAAAAAAAAAAAAAAAAAAAAGAACGCCAGAGGACCCACATTCTTGTTATAATAAACGCAAGTTTGTTTTAAGCGATATAAAATGCAGTGGACTTTACTTATCAAAGGGTCAGATATAGCACGAAAGTCGGATATAACAAACCTTTTTAGAGGCCCCGACATAAACATTTTCTACCGATTTTACGGCTTCGCTTATTACAAACTTCGGGCCATATTATAACATTAAATCTGTTGGTGTTGTGTTATATCTGACGGTCACTATATAGGCTATACAAAAAAAAAAAAAAAAGGTTTAGTCAGGACATTTGCAAAAACATTGCTATACCCGACATTTAAAAAAAAAATAACCCGACCTTATTATAAGCAAAGTTGACTGCACAAAACAAAAAATGTGTTGGTCTGTGATTTTGGACTTTACGGCGAAGCCGTAAAGTCCAAAATCTCAGACCAACACATATGTTATATACATGACATGATGTAGATGATATCATTGTTATATGCACGATACATGATAACAATGAGGATAATGTTGGACTAATGCGTCATGTATGCCCTGGCACATCATTAAGTGCTGCCTGTCAGGTATCATAACGCTATGACTGGAGATGCGGCATCCACGCCAGATGCTGTTGGATGTTCCCGAGGCGGACATACAACTGGTTCTTTCCTCCCGTCTCTTTTAATGCGTGCCTACCACACGCAGTAATCTGCCTCAGGTAGGCAAAAAGAGAGTAAGTCCATTTTTGCGAATAGCGAAGTCTTCACTGTATAACTACGAAAACGTCGCTTTTCACAAACATGGACTTCTGTCTTCTGTCTTCGTAGGGGAGTAATTCGTTGGGTTGCATGTGTCTAACATCTAGATATGACCACATTAAGTGCATGCCGATTCAGTGCACGGCGGCACTGGCTCCGAATGTAATTGGCACAGATCTAGTCATGGCCTCCTGTAAAGCAGCGCTGTGCGGCGCATGAGGATCTGTGCAACTAAATGCAAGAGGCATAGATTCTCATGAGCCCCTGCCGCCTAGCGGCAGGGGCTCATAAGAATATATGCCTCTTGCTGGACCTGTTTTACTTAATCTCTGCTCCTCTGGATGAGGAGGTTATAGTGGTTGTAGTCTGTGACTTATACCAAGCTTTGTTACGTCTGATTCCGCATGACATCCATCAAGACGTTCTCTCCTCTGCTTGCATACCACCGCAAGGGTATACAGTCCAGCATCGATCTTCACGGCCAGAGGAATGCAGGTGTAGATTGGTCCTGCAAGACGGCGTAGATCTTGAAGCGGGGGCGCATGAGGATCTATGCCTATTGCAGGTTGATGGTGAATGTGTCTGCTCGTGAGCATCTGAGCCGCCTGCTGAGGAAACGTATCGGAGTAATTAACCTCAGGTGAGGTCGGTAGCATCTGTACCAAGACAGGGGGTTGATGTAACGGAGCGGGGCAGACATGGGTCAGTCCAAACTCTTCGTGGAAACTACAGAGAAGATTAGAGAATAGAAAACGGAACAGAACAGAACAGAACATAACAGACGAAAGGAAAGGAAGAAAAGAGAAGAGAAGCGAATAGAAGAGAAGAAAAGAGATGGGAAGGGAAAGGAACGGAACAGAACAGAACAGACAAAACATAAGATAGCATAAGATAACACAAGATAACAGAACTTGTGACAAAGGAAGAGAAAAGAAGAGAAGACAAGAGGATGGAACACAACAGAACGGACATAACAGAGGATAACAGAACAAAGCAACATAACAGAAGTGAAGGGAAGAGAACTGAACAGACAACGGAACAAAAGAACAGAACAGAAGAGAAGGGAAGGCCGGAAGAGAAAAGAAGGGAACTGAACAGACAAAATATAGCAGAACAGAACATATGAACAGGACAGAAGAGGAGTGACGGAAGAGGAGACAAGAGAAGGGAACAGAACAGACAAAACAGGCATGAGAGAACAAAGCCGGAACAGAATAGAATGGAAGGGAAGAGAGGTAAAGAGAAAAGAAGAGAAGAAAATAGAAGAGAGCAGATCAACAAAAGATTATAAGAAAATGAACCAGAGTAGAACATACAAAAACAAAACATAATAACACAGAAGAGGAAGAAAGAAAAAAAAAAACGGAACGGGACGAAGCAGATCAGGGGAGAACAGAGGAGAACAACCCGAGTAGCAAAACGTCTTCGGGCCCACGACGGCCGCAGTGGGCCCGAGCACAGCCGTGCTCGGTCCCACTGCGGCCGCCGTCGGCCCGAGGACCTTTACTTACTGGGAAAACAGAGCCATGTATACCGCGCATAGCGTACAGTAGTCGTCTGTGCCAGACCAGAACAACACAATACTATCTTGGAACCTTAAGCTGATGGACTACATAATACAAAAAAAAAAATCTCATCTCATAATATAAGCTTTGTGACGTTGATTTATCACGTTCCTGTCCATAGGTGTATTGTCTGTTGGAGTCGGCGATTGCTATGTTAGCTAGATCACATTTCTAGTTGTGCCTATATATATATATATATATATATATATATATATATATATATATATATATATATATATATATATATATATATATATATATATATATATATATATATGACGTTGATTTATCATACCATAGGTGTATTGTCTGTTGGAGTCGGCGAATGCTATGCTAGCTAGATCACATTTCTAGTTGTGCCTGTGTATATATATATATAT
>BTPG01000008.1:156717821-156732821 GCA_036245525.1 Semisulcospira habei
CGTGATTACCTTTTGGATTTTTGTTCTCGTTTTGTTCTCGTGCTCTGCAAATTGTCCTCAGGATCCGGGAGATAAATAATCGTCGTGAAACGTAAAAGCTAAGATATGAGATCATCGCGATTTCTCGAAAACTTCCTAGTTACTTTGTGGAACGTGATAAGTCCTTGTCATTAGTGGCAGAGTAATACTATGCAAAAATACATTCTAAAACGTGATTGTTATCCGTGATTCGTGAATGGTAAAATAAATCGTTGTGAATCAATGATAGTGCCCTCTGATCCCCCTCCCCCTCCACTCTTCTATCAAAATGTGGATGTTTCGAAACCTGATAAAATCGAAATGTGTACCGTCCACAGGCTTGGGTAGAGAAATGCGTTGTCAAGATGCGTTTCAATAAGACAAATATTATACCGTCGAGCAAAAAAACCGCGATATTTTTGGAATCCAAAACGTCACATTTCTTTTGCTTGTCAGTATATTTTCTACTAGTCACCGCAAAACAAACGTCACTTTTTACAGTGACCGGAAGAAATAATCACCGTATTTTGATACATATCTTTAATACTCATTTCTAAACCCCAGCCTGTGTTACCTGTGTAATCATCACGCCCTACGCGTCCTCTTTCATCGACATCACCTCAGCGTTTTAAAAAGAAGAAAAAAAAAAACACATAAATTGCTACCTGTGTCTTGATCCTTGTAGCCAGAAACAGATTATTGGAGATGTTTCGAGACAAATCTTTTCACACCGTTGACGCAGGTGAGAACAGGTGTCAAGTGCGGCGGAACCGATCCGTCATTTTGAGCTTTCGATAATTACACAACAATATTGCTCGCTCTAGATTCTGACCATCTGCAAGAGGCGTAGATTTTCATGAGCCCCTGCAGTCGCAGCTAGTGGCTGTTGAGAGTCTGTTCCACTTGCTGGCCGTGAATAGGCGGTGATAATCAATGCCTCTGGCATGACGCAGTTCCACCACAACTGCACACGCGAGCTACCCTTAGTCAGCCACGCCGTCTGCAAGAGGCATAGATTCTCAAGAGCCCCATGCAGTCGTAAGGGATCATGAGAGTCTATGCCTCTTGCTGGCCGTGAATGGCTCAAGAAAATCAATGCCTCTACTTCTAGCAGGCAAGCTTATCGATGATTGATAGTTCCGCCACAACTGCACGTACCAGCTGCCTTCAGCCAACCAGTCTATCCGCAAGAGGCTTAGATTCTCACGAGCTCCTGCAGCTGACTAATGACTTTCTGAGGCGTTTGCTGGCCTTAGCTCATAGTTTAGCGATACAGGAGATGGATCGACCATGATAAATCTGAAGGCGCCAAGCTAATCTGACACTATCCTTGGATTATCGTGGTCGATGAAGGCGCCATGCTAATCTGGCACTACCCTTGAATTATCATGGTCGATGGCCAAGCTAATCTGGCACTACCCTTGATTATCATGGTCGACCCATCTCCTGCAACTGGTACATCGGTGACGAATTCAAAATTTGTTAAATGCGGTCATGAGTTAAATGGGTTAATACGATCTGCTCCAGGGCGGGCTTTGACTGCTAAAATTCTGAAACTGCTAGGACCTTTATATCCTTCTCACAATCCATGTGAGCATACACGTAACAGAGATTTTCTTACTTCCCCTAGTACGCGTCGGGGCCTCTCCGGCGAGCAAAGGAGAAGAAGAGCAGAAATGTCTTTCATTGTACGACATTCAAACTTCAAACTTTGTGTAGCATTATTGTGAGAACATATTACTACGAACATTCAAACTTCAAACTTTGTGTAGCATTATTGTGAGAACATATTACTACGAACATTCAAACTTCAAACTTTGTGTAGCATTAATTACAACAAACATTTTGAAACTTCAAACTTTGTGCAGCATTATTGTGAGAACATATTACTGCGAACATTCAAACTTCAAACGTTGTGTAGCATTATTGTGAGAACATATTACTGCGAACATTCAAACTTCAAACTTTGTGTAGCATTATTGTGAGAACATATTAGTACGAACATTCAAACTTCAAACTTTGTGTAGCATTATTGTGAGAACATATTACTACGAACATTCAAACTTCAAACTTTGTGTAGCATTATTGTGAGAACATATTACTACGAACATTCAAACTTCAAACTTTGTGTAGCATTATTGTGAGAACATATTACTACAAACATTCAAACTTCAAACTTTGTGCAGCATTATTGTGAGAACATATTACTGCGAACATTCAAACTTCAAACTTTGTGTAGCATTATTGTGAGAACATATTACTGCGAACATTCAAACTTCAAACTTTGTGTATTTGCCTTTTTAAAACTCTCCCTACTGTCTGCACTGCCTGTAGCTCTTGATATTGGATGTGTGTTGCTAAATGGTCTTAGCTTTATTTATGCCCCATGTTGTAGGTTTATTTAATGTATTTGACCGGCTGGCGACATACATTCAATTTTCTGTTTAGTTTTTTTTCACAAGCAGTGCAGGCACGTCCTGAGAAAGCCTTGTTGCTGTCGGGACGTTAAGCAATGTACAATCAATCAATCAATCAAACTTTGTGTAGCATTATTGTGAGAACATATTAGTACGAACATTCAAACTTCAAACTTTGTGTAGCATTATTGTGAGAACATATTACTACGAACATTTAAACTTCAAACTTTGTGTAGCATTATTGTGAGAACATAATATTACTACGAACATTCAAACTTCAAACTTTGTGTAGCATTATTGTGAGAACATATTACTACGAACATTTAAACTTCAAACTTTGTGTAGCATTATTGTGGGAACATAATTATGACTACGAACATTCAAACTTCAAACTTTGTGTAGCATTATTGTGAGAACATATTACTACGAACATTCAAACTTCAAACTTTGTGCAGCATTATTGTGAGAACATATTACTACGAACATTCAAACTTCAAACTTTGTGTAGCATTATTGTGAGAACATATTACTACAAACATTCAAACTTCAAACTTTGTGCAGCATTATTGTGAGAACATATTAGTACGAACATTCAAACTTCAAACTTTGTGTAGCATTATTGTGAGAACATATTACTACAAACATTCAAACTTCAAACTTTGTGTAGCATTATTGTGAGAACATATTACTACGAACATTCAAACTTCAAACTTTATGTAGCATCGGAACATATTACTACGAACATAAGTAAAGAAGATATCGCGAACTGTGACCTGACATTGACTTTGGGGGAGCTGGGTGGCTTAGTGGTAGAGCGTTGACTTCCGTCCGAAAGGTGCTGGGTTTGAATCCAGCTTGGGTCAAAATTTGTTTAGACCCTATTCGGTGCCCCGTCTTTGAAATTACCGTCGTGGTGGACAAAAGACGTTATGTTTAACGCTTTTTATTGACTTTGCCTGAAGCAGGTCGCTTTAAGGCCTATCACTCAAGCTGGACTGTTTGGCAGTTCGACCGCAGCCTACGGTCTAGACTCTAGATTCTTTTTGCCTGCATTTGGGTCTTTTCGTAATGACGAAACTGTCTGATAGTTCCACCAACAAGGTGTTATTCCTAGTTATCATGAATCGCCCCGATCTCTGCAAATGCATGATGCGTCGGCAAGCATACCGTCGATACGGGTAAGTGCCTCAACTGAACTGTGGCCGGACGTCAAAGAGGCAATCCTTGCGAGCAAGAGAGCATAGATTCTCATGAGTCGCAACGGTCGCAGGTTCTCTTGAGATTATAATCCTCTTGCAGATGGACCTGACTGGATGAATCCGTGGAATGTTTGAAGTGCGTGCACTGTTTGACTGACTTCTGATTTAGGGATAATCTCTATTGTACATGTTGGCAGTCTCTACCAGATAAGCAGACGTCGTCGGGCGCGGGCCCACTGCGGCCGACGACGGCCCGAGGGTCCTTTGCTGACCGCGAAAGGAATAGGTTTTTGTCTAGTCCTTTCGGCAATGGTCAGCTCCATGAAAATGTGTGCGACTTGCAAGCATGAAGGTAATTTCAGGCATTGATGCACTACTACACTTAGCGGAAGGCATCGAGTCTAATGCATTGAATCCAAAATTGAAATCTGTCCACCTCTGAAGACTACGCGGAGATGGTTCGACCAAGGTAGGTGGAGAGGGGGTGGGGGGTTTGGGTGGGGGTGGGGTGGGGTGGGGGAGTGTCATGGTAGTTCAACGATTTTCAAGGTGGTACCAGGATAGCCTGGCGCCAATGGCGCCAGGCTATCCGTGCACCACCTTTGAACTATCATGTTCGTTTCTTTATCTTGTTGCAGCGTGTCGGCACAAAATAGGTTAATGAAGGAATAGGTCATCAACTTTGTCCAAATTGAATAATCGGCAGAAGCAGTGTCTTACGACGTATGCGGCTTGCTGGAAGTGGAAGGTTCCGCCAGCGCTTCTCTCCTGCCTCCTCGTGCAGTGGAGGTCGTCACCTGAGGGTTTAACACGTTCGAGACGTGCCGGCTGCATCCGGATACGCGGCTTTACGCCTCGTATCCGAATGTAACGCCTCTCGAACGAGTCAAGCCAGCCACTTATAGAATAACTATCGACCGACGAAGTGGAATTCCTAAATGATCGGCAAACGTATTAAGTAGTTAGGTCATGGAGTACAGGACACACGTACAAATAGCTGACATGTTGGCAAGAAAATTTGTCTGACTGATTCGTTAGGTTACAAAGTACAATACTTAAGTCATTACATCTATGAATATCCAGTCTGTCGACGATGTTAATCATTATCTGCATTTTCAGAGATACATGTTGTTTATGTGCGCGTTTTGACTTACAGAGATGCTTAAGAATTTCGAGAATTTGCCAAGCTATAAACGACATTTCCATCATAAACCTCATAAAATTGGTCGCAGACGCGGCTCGTGCCCGCTGCTTCGAAAACAAAGCTATATTTCGTGTTATATTTTTGCGTGTCGGTAGCGGTTTTTGTCCAGAAGATTCCTGCAGGAATCATCGCCACAAAAATCGCTACCGACACGCATAGAGTTCAGTAACATAGACACTAATTTAAAATACAAGTACTGGAAGAAAAAAAACATAAAAAAAAAACACTTGACACTACAGTGGAAAACCGTTGGCTTTTCTAGCCTTTCTTAACTTAGTTCGCATGGAGTTGCCATGAGACTGGATGTAAAATTATAGCATCACAATGTAAAATACTAATTTAATGTGTATTTTAAGTGGTTTCACCCGTTCAGTGCCGAAAAATTCTTAACCCCTCCCAAATACAAGAGGTATAGATCCTCATGAGCCCCCGCAGTTGCGGGGACTCATGAGGATCTATGCCTCTTGCTGACACTATTGTGTGACCATGTCCCTGGAAAAGATAGTAACTGGTGTTGAACTGACAAAAGAATTCAGGCAACAAAATCTGCGTAAACTAGGGTTAACTGGTTTAATAATGTGATTTTTCTCCTTTTTCTTCTTTTGCGTCTTTTAGGGGGAGTTTACCATTTTTTTTCCTGTGGAGGTTACCATTTTATTTTCCTTTCCTTCTCTTTTATATTGTTGCAGTATGACAGCTGTAAGTATCAATAATGGCTTGTGCGATGATTATACCAGTCACAGGAAATAAAGCCAACTGTTAACCCATTCGAGACGTGCCGCCTCCGAATACGCGGCATAAGCAGCGTATCCGGAGGCGGCACGTCTCGATTGAGCTAACTCACGCTTAGTCGAGACGTGCTGCATGTGCGGACGCGGCACATCTCGAATGCTGGTTCTTCACTGCCGACACACATTAAAGCAGGCGCAGCTGAAGGGATATTGCGTCATGGTTATAAGAAGACTCCCTGCCGCTAGTCTTGGGTTTGTTCCAGTCTGTTTTTGGGTTATTTATTTTAATAAACGCATAATTACACTACCTTTATTGCCTCCCTTTTGGGACAGAAATGTAAATTGCTTGGAACAGCTCGCTCTGCCCTGCTCTGAATAGATTTGTTGCTCGCTAGTGCAATGTTAACCCCTAACAGCCCGAAGCTGCGCGATATGCTGAGAATGGCAGACAACAGAGAGGAATGGAGGGAGCTGGTTGTTAAATCATCAGTGGTGCCCCAACAGTCGGCAAGACTACGGGATATAGATAGATAGATAGATAGATAGATAGATAGATAGATAGATAGATAGATAGATAGATAGATAGATAGTGCAAGGCTGCTTCACATCATTCTTTTAAATTCACTTTTTATGATTAACATTATTTTGACTGGAGATAGTGTGTGTGTGTGTGTGTGTGTGTGTGTGTGTGTGTGTGTGTGTGTGTGTGTGTGTGAGTTTGTGTGCGTGCGTGCGTGCGTGTGTGTGTGTGTGCTTTTTTCAGTTTATTTTATTTTACATTTTATGGTGTGTTTTCCATTTGATTTTTTATTATTTATATTTTATAATCTGTTCATGATTGTATAAAGGTGCGATATGATGACTACCAATTTCCCTCAAAGGAATCATAAAGTATCATTATGATCTGACTTGAAATAGATCTAAGATTTATACCGTTCGTTACCAAAAAAAGAATTAAAACCCACATAACTGCAAAAGGTATAGATCCTCATTAGCCCCCGCGGCTGCGGGGGCTCATGAGGATCTATGCGTCTTGCTGACATCACTTTGTATCCATGTTCCTTGGTCGGAAGAAGTTCTTTGACACTGAGCTGACAAAGATCTAAGAAACACAATCTACGCCCAGTTGCCGGCGGGGAAGGGGTTGAAAGTCATCTATTTTCGCAGGTGGCTGTGTGGTCGTTTCCCGAGTTACATTCTGTGCATCCTTGTGCACTTAACTCATTGTACCCTAAGACCGAAATCCCCAAATTTTGCCGTTGTCCTCTGAAGACTGCATTGCGGTGCAGGACACAGATCGACCATGATAGTTCAAGGGTGATGCCGGAATAGCTTGGCGCCCATAGACGCCAAGCAATTCTGGCATCACCCTTGAACTATCATGGCCGATTCATATCTTGATGTGGTGTGTCTGGGGTAGAATGAGTTAACTCCTTTGCTGCCAATGGACACAGAGTGTCTTTCTGAAATCTTTGTTAGTTCAACGTCAAAGACCCGCAGCCGTCCAATGGAACAAGGATACATAGTGGTGTTAGCAAGAGGTATAGATCCTCATGAGCCCCCGAAATTGCGGGGGCTCATGAGGATCTATGCCTCTTGCGGTATGATTGTGTTCAATTCTCTTTTTCTTGGCGGTTAGGGGTTAACATTGAACACTCTATCAACGTCCTGGTTCGTAACGCGTGACGTTGAAATTACCCGCGAAATGTCTACATGATTACAGTGGTGTCTGGAGGAATACTCACCTCTTGACAGTTTCTCTTCAAGCACCTTCCGTCTGCAAGAGGCACAGATACTCATCAGTCCATGCAGCCGCATGGACTCATGAGAATCTGTGCATCTCGCCGTTAAACACTAGCATCATTCACTCACATAGATCTCTCTTTCTGACATAGCTAGCCATCTAGGTTTAACTAGCCCCTAGAAGAAGAAGAAGGAAAAACAAAAACCACCACGCAACAGCAAGAGGTATAGACCCTCATGAGCCCCCGCAGTTGCGGGGGCTCATGAGGATCTATACCTCTTGCTGAGGCCAGTTTGTATTCATATCCCTTGGATGGTTGTGGCTTTTCGTTGTTAAATGAGCAAAGATTTCAGAAACAAAAATAGGCGTACAGTGGCAGTGAAGCGGTTAAGACTAATTGTGAGGTAGGTAAAGACGCAGACGAAGAGCTTTTTTTTTTTTAACCCTTTCTACGTGGGTGAGATAAGAATACCAATTTTTTTGTCATGTTAAGTGCCTCTTGGGTTTGTCATTGAAATATGGTGAACCACTTATCTGGCAAACATTTTGGGACTATTTTTGTCAGAATAGGTTTGTCTTAATTTGTATCTGACATGAGCTCTTTTGGGCACAAACACAATTTCTGCACGTTTTATGCGGCAGACAGTATTAGCTATGTTTCATGTTCAATCTTATGCATAAACACGATTTTAAAGTGACCTACAATTAACTTGAAATGCCAGAAAAGTATTTACCGCGTATGATAGGCGAAAAGAAAACCGTATGAAGGTAACGAATATCATTACAATTCAGCGAGACAAGCCCAGTAGTGTGGGGAAAGATAACGGACGCCGGAGAATCTTGATAGGACATTAGAGAAATCATCGGAAAATCAGACCAATACTGGCATGATACCAAAAGTTTTACTCTAGGAAGACTGGGTGGGGTGGAGTGCGTATAGGCCTTTCCGAGGGCTGATGTTCCATCTCGAACGAACTGGACTGAACGGATACTAACCCAGTGAGCAAAGATCTTCCCGTCGACGTCATCCTTAAACCTCTCCCATCCAGTGGTCGCAGATGGTGTTTCTGAAATACTTATTAAATGGACGCGGGGGCTCATGACGTCCAAATAACTGACATAGATTTAAAGTGGTGTCAGCAAGAGGCATATATCCTCATGAGCCCCCGCAACTGCGGGGGCTCATGAGGATCTACGCCTCTTGCAGTTGAATCGTGTTGACCTTTTCTCGCCATTTAGTCTTAGACGTCCAAAGAACATAAATTTAAAGTGGTGTCAGCAAGAGGCATAGATTCTCATTAGCCCCCGCAAGTGCGGGGGCTCATGAGGATCTATGCCTCTTGCAGGTGGATCGTGTTAACCTTTTCTCGGCAGTGAAGGGCGTAATAATGACAAATCCACGTCTTTTTGGCGAGCTCCAGCTACGTCAGTGCATTACGTTGAACAAGGCCTATAGAACTCCTTCGTCGAAGGAGTTCTATATGCCCTGTGCAAAAGGGCGGCTGTTATGTGTGTTCTGTGGGCGGAGGGCGTCCTCGGAGATCAAGCTTAAAAGATGTTATAACAGTGCATGTGCGCGCATCTGTCCATCGTTCTGAAAGCGTAGTCTTGGCAAAGATGACTGTGACCGAACCGAAAAACAAAGTCATAGCCGCGGCTCTCCGACAACACTGATTCTCAGCTAAAAGCTCTACCATCCGCAAGACGCATGGACTCTCAGCTAAATGCTCTACCATCCGCAAGACGCATAGATCCTCACGAGCCTCTGCAGTCGCAGGGATTCGTGAGGATGTATATGCGTCTTGCTGTTAGTCACTGGTCTCACAGACTTTCAGAATGAGGGGGTTGTCCTTGTTTAAGACAGTGATTGTACCTGCATATAGCCTAGCGTCCACATTCCTGTCGAGTCTTCCCTGGATTGTTCTGTCATAAACTGTATGTCCAACTGTTGCTTTGTGGCGAGGAAACGTCCGCCCAGTAATGGCAACAGGCAGTAAGCCCATTTTTGTGAAAAGCGAGATTTTCGTTGTATTACAATGAAGATCTCGCTTTTCGCAAAAGTGGACATACTGTCTTCTGCCTTCGTAGGGTAAGTGTGATTTTGGACCTAACTCGCAGCTTTGAAATTTTGCGCCAGTTGGATCTACATTGATATCTCATATATGGTGCTTCATTTAGCTTAGTGTTGAGTTGGAAGTTAGGGCTTTAAGCATGTTACCTAAAAGTGTACAATTTTTGCTAAGTAAATTTTCATTTATCGAGCTGCTTGAAGCCCTGGGAAAACATCAGCTCTAATGGTTTGGCAGTAGTGCCTGAATATCCAGGGCTTCTTCATGCATGAATGCTGCACTAATTATGCACTATTTGTGAGTTGAAGAGATGACGATGTCGGCAATCCTGTAAACAGGCATTTCTGTGTCAGTATTTGCGTTTTCTTTTAACCCATTAACTGCCGGCGAAAATCGAAGGATATCAGTCCATCTGCAAGAGACATAAACCCTCATGAGCCCCCGCAGTCGCGGGGGCTCATGAGGATTTATGTCTCTTGTTAGTCCTATGTTTATATGCCTAATTTTCTTCCCCGGTACACTGCGTTCTTCATGCAAATGTCGATCAGTGTGAAGTGACTTGAAACGCAGATTTCGCGTCCGCTGGCAGCAAAGGGGTTAACGTTTTAGTCTGTGTGGGAAAGAGACCAAAAGGTTATGTTGCGCATCAGACTTTTTTTTTTTTTTCCCCTTCTGTTACACACGAAATTTTTCTGTTGGCGTTTAATGGGAAAACAGATCCCGGAATCCTACACGAATTAACGCTTTCGAGACGTCCTGCATTCGGATGCGCGGTTTTATGCCGCGTATCCGCATGCAGCACATCTCAAATGTGTTAAACCCTGACGATAGGTTCCTTGGCAGCGTCTCTCCTATGAGGGGGAAGCTGGCTAGCTCAGGTGGTGGAACGTTCGACTCTCGTTCGAAAGATCGTGGGTTCGAACCCAGCTGGTTCAAAATTTGTCCAGATCCTTTCCGGTGCCCTGTCTTTGAAATCACCTTCGTGGTGGACAAAAGACTTTAAGCCTTTAACTTTTAACGTTTTTCCTCTATGAGCATTAAATGTTCAGAAATTTCACACGAGTTCAGGCCCCTGACAACGGCTCTTTTGTTGAACAAGTGAACAAATGATGTCCAGAAATCTCATTGGAGTTCAGTGGCCATGAAAGCGGCTCTTCTGTGGTGAATACTGACCGGCTCCTCTGTGGAATGTTCTTACCACTATTTGGAATTCTACACGAGTTAAGTCCCCTGACAGCGGCTCCTCTGTGTAACGGTAACTACTAGTCAGTATTTTGTACAGACTGAAGAACCGCTGTCAGGGGACTTAAACTCGTCAGTGAAGGATTCCCGGTGCTGTGTAGAAGATGCCAGCGATGTTTTGGCGTAAGTAGTTCAGTGTGAAAACATATCCCTGTTTGTTTTTTTCGCCGTCAGACTGCAACCGCAACCGAAAGGGTAAGGGGGCATTGCTCTGAGTGCGCAGTCACGCGCCTTAACGTAAACTCAGATTGATCGGGCCGGTCTTTGAAGCAGTTGTGTAAGGATGTACAAGTACTTGCTGCACGCAGTTCCTTCGTGCAAGAGGCCGCAAGGATTCACATGGGCCCCTGAAGCTGCAGGGGCTCATGAGAATATGTGCCTCTTGCAGTTTGGACTGATTAGCTGCCGATACTACTGCTGACAGACTGACTGAGAGACTTTAGAAAACTGTTGTACGTGTGTGTGGCTCCCCGCCGTCATAGCAGCAGTCAAGGAGATGCCGGCACACTGATCCAGCGCAGATTCCCACGAAGCCATCAGGCCGGTGTCTCTGTGTGCATTTGCGTTCTTCAGGTTGTGAGACATGGATAACAAACATTATACCTATCAGAACAAACGGGTGTTTCCTACAAGGGGTACGCCTTAACTTTTGACTCACTCGAGACGTGGCGCATCCGGTTACGCGGCATAAATCCGCGTATTCCAATGCATCTCGCCTCGAATGTGTTAATCCCTTCCATGCCAACGCAGGTTTATTTTGTAATTCTAAAATCTGTGTTCACTGAACGACCAAAAGCCACAACTGTCCCAATTAAAGAAACTGGACACAAAGTGGTCTCAGCAAGAAGACATATATCCTCATGAGCCCCCGCATTCGTGAGGGGTCATGAGGATCTATACATCTTGCAGTTAGATCGCGTTCAGTTTTTCTCGCCAGTCGGCAGTGAACGGGTTTGATCAATCAGCCTAACGCCTGGTGAAGAGTTCAGTGTCCATCCATTTTTGGCAACTTTCCAGGGAGCGATCGATCCTCGGGTCGATGGATTGTGTTCAAAACTATCGGGCAGATGTAAGGCTAAGTCAGCGGCCCGACGACAGTTCGCTTACTGGACTATATGTTGTGACTGGTATGCGTCAGTGCGAGCCCAAACTGTGAACCCCACGGCCAAATTCCTATTCCGAACTGAGCTGGAAGAGGTAACACTTGAAGAGTATCAGGTGAACGAAAGGTATGTTGGAATTAGTCCATTAACAACACGTATTGCTTTCACTTTTTCAAGTTTTTAATATTATTAGATGTTATATTTTTAAACTCTTAATGACTACAGCCAAATTCAGTTTTTAAAAAAGGTGACTGCCAAGCGTGTAAAATGCAAATAAATACCTCCCCTCCCTTCTCCTCCTCCCCCCCCCCTTCCGAAAAAAATGAAATTAATTAATTAACTGTTTTTTTTAAAATAATAGCATAAAATAAATGAATGAATAAATATAAAATAACTAAAGTAAAATAAATAACAAATTAACATAATAATAAATTAATTAAGAAAAACTCGCTAAACTCGCTTAGAAAGGACAAGTTCAATAGCTTGTCTTTGTTGGGGTTTTAAAAAAAAAGACAAACCTAGAGCCAAGGTTGAAGGATGAACCAACAGCCTGTAAGTGACGGCTTAAGGGTTTCGCCCGATTATTTTTGGCGCCCGGCCTATTCACAATATCTAGACCATCTCTTTCTCAGGGCTATGCACAAGGCACGTGCAAAGATGCGATTAAACGGACGTCTCTCAAGGGTAGTGTTTGATTAGCGTGGCGTCTTTACAAGCTAATCATGCACTACCCTTGAACTCAGTATTGTCATTTGTTAGGCCCTACATCTCTTTCAGTAGGCGTTGAAGGCGTGTGAGAAGATGCACAAGGAACAAGGCTATGCACAAGGCACGTGCAAAGATGAGATTAAACGGAGCAAGGGTAGTGCTTGATTAGCTTGGCGCCTTTTCAGGCCCGAAGCTAATCAGACACTACCCTTGAACTATTGTTATTTGTTACATCTCCCTCAGTAGGCGTTGAAGGCGCGTGAGAAGAGGCGGTTAAACGGAAGCAGCTCAAGGGTAGTGCTTGATTAGCTTGGAGTATTTTTCTGCTAATCAGGCACTATCCCTTGAACTATTATTATTGCTACACCTTCCTCGGTAGACGCTAAGACGTGAAACAAACAGTCGGTGATGCAGATGACACACGTGGGTGTGGATTAGCCTCAACACAGGTGCTGTTGTGTATTTACGTTCTTTGTCCGACGGCTGTAACAGCGAGCCAGGAAACACTCAGGTCTAGCTAATGTTCCTAGCGTAAAAACAAGGCAAAGGAGCGATTTGACCTGAGAAGGCAATAAAGTAAGTCCATTTTGGGAACAGCAAATTTTCATTGTATTAACAAATAGAAAACAGGATTGTCGCAAAAATGGACCCTGCCTCTTGCCTTCACCGGGCCGTGATAGTCTCATGGAAGAGGCAGCATAAATCGGCAATGACAATGCTATTGTTATTATTATTATTATTATTATTATTATTATTATTATTATTATTATTATTATTATTATTATTATTGCTGTTGTTGTCGTTGTTCTTTAAAAAACATAACACCCTGAAAGACTTCGACAGGATGTGGACCGACCATGATAATTATTTCAAGGTTGGTATCAGAATAGCTTGGCGCCTCTAGGCGCCAAGCTATTCTGACACCAACCTTGAAATATCATGGTCGATCTGTCTCCAGAACTGTGACATAGACCTCAGAGGATATCTACAAAAGTTTGATAGTTTCGTCGTCAGGTCGTAAGGAGTTAAACCGCTCAGTGCCATCACACGCAGACTGAGTTTCTGCAATCAAAAAAAAAAAAAAAAGACACAAAAAAGGCCTACGTGTCCCAGGAAAATGGACACCAAGCAAGACTGTGGTAAATAGATCCTCATGAGCTCCCGCACATGAGTGCGAATATGCGATTCAACGGACGCAGGTCAAGGGTAGTGCCTGATTAGCGTGGCGCCTTTACAGGCGCCAAGCTAATCAGGCACTACCCTTGAACTATTGTTGTTCGTGACATCTCCCTCAGTAGGCCCGGCCTTGGAGGCGCGTGAGAAGAGGCGATTAAACGGCGGTAGCTCAAGCCTAGTGCAAGGCCTGGAGCAGATCGCTTTAACCCGTTCAGTGCCGAGAAATTTGGAACACCACACAACTGCAAGAGGTATAGATCCTCAAGAGCCCCTGTAGTTGCGGGGCTCATAAGGATCTGTGTCTCTTGCTGATACCACTTTGAATCTATGTTCCTGAGACATCTTGGGTTTTCGGGTTTGAATTAACGAAGAGTGCGGAAACACGATCTGCGTCGACTGGCACTGAACAGGTTAAGTCAAAATTGTTAGTTAAAGCACCATTACGTTTAAATCTAAAGACACATTTCAGCACCAGCTGTGTTTGTTATGCCTTGTCGACACACCTAATGATCTTTAACAGCAATTTCAACACGCAGCAAAAGCATACGAGTAATGACATTTATTCTGCGCAGAACTTAGCGTGAGTGTGTCAATCCGTTTTTTGCTGTTTCTCGTTGATTGATTAGTTCGGGGTTTAACGTCCACGGCACCGAAGTGATAATGGACGGCCCTGACGGGCGGGTTATGAGGGACAGGGAAATCTATTACCTATGGAGTACAACCTGAACACTGATCAACTCAGGCGCACTCCAAATGTGCCACTTTGATTTACCAGGAACTTTCAACGGATATGCTATTGAACAAATCCGTTTTTCCCCCTGGATTGTGAGTCCAGCTACCGGGGCTGGGACGGGATTCGAACCCACGACCCGGCGATTCCCTTTGCTCTCCTGCTCCGACGTTTAACCGCCTCTGCTATTTAGGGCTCTGCTGTTTCTCGTACTGAAAGCATGGTATTTATAGAATGGAGTGGAGTCACTGTCAAGTTACTTGATAGAAAGACGACGTGTGCTGAACTAGACTGATTGTCCTGTGTCTAAATGAACCATAGCTAGACCTCCGTGCAGCGATTCGTAACCATCTGTTACAGAAGTATATCTTTGGGTACTCAAGTAGTTACGGCGGTAGTGGGCCTTTTAATCGTTTGAATGTTTCCGACCGTACACAGGCCGTGCAGCTGACAAAACAATAAATTATCAACCTTTTCAACGCCACCCATCAGTTCCTTTACTTTTGCCAGCTTTTCACTGTCAGTATAAACTGATTCAGTGGGCAGTGGGCAGATGTTCACATCTGCACGGGACATAGACGACCCCGCCCTCCACGAGTCCCCTGCTGCCTTGCAGGACTGGCCGCTTGGCTGCGGAAAGGCTAAGGGAGGAAAACCCT
>BTPG01000008.1:156737821-156817821 GCA_036245525.1 Semisulcospira habei
GACAGTGAGAAAGATACTGGGAAGTGATCACTGATAGAAAAATTGAGAACATGGACATTATTAACAGCATTTACATTTGTAGTATAGATATGGTCTAGAGAGAGAGAGAGAGAGAGAGAGAGAGAGAGTTTTCTGCTCCTAGTAAATCAATGTATTTTGGTTCTTGTTGTGTGTTTGTTTTTGTATTTGCTTTGTGTTTCATTATTGTGATTGTAAAGCGCCTGGAGTACCTTGGTGATTAGGCGCTATACAAATTACCTTATGATTATTATTATTATTATTATTATTATTATTATTATTATTATTATTATTATTATTATTATTATTTAGTACTTACAGATAAGGATATAAACCAATGGCTTTAGTTCAAGGGTGGTGTTAGCTTGGCGCCTAGAGGCGCCAAGCCTCTATTCTGGCACTACCCTTGAACTATTTTAGTCAATATTATTTCACACACTGGTATTCCGAATGATAAGGGTTAAATGATAGCCGTCTCTGTGAGAAAACGTGGCTCTCCCCGGGATGCGCGTCTGCTCAAAAAATCATTACGCGTCAGTGCACCGTCGGATGTCGGATGCTGAGCTTTCAGTTTTAGACCTACGATTGAATTAACAACAGCATCAGTGCCCGACAACAAGCAAACAAAAAACTTAACTCATTGTGCCCGAGGTACGAAATACCCACTTTTTGGAGTTATAATCTGAGGATTGCGTTACAATTCAGGAGACAGATCGACCATGATAGTTCAAGGGTGGTGGCAGAATAGTTTGGCGCCTGAAGGCGCCAAGCTATTCTGCCACCACCCTTGAACTATCTTGGTCAAGCCATATTTTGCTGTGGTGTGTCGCGGGCAGAATGCGTTAAAGAGGACACGCGTCTATCAACCCCTCCACTGTTACTGTAAATACTTACATTGTACTTCTGAAATCTGTGTAAATTAAACGCGAGAGAGCTCAGTCAGCGGCGTCCCTTGAATAAACGATGCAAATTGGTTTCAGCAAGAGGCATAGATCCTCATGAGCCCCC
Source organism: Semisulcospira habei (assembly GCA_036245525.1). Taxonomy (NCBI): domain Eukaryota; kingdom Metazoa; phylum Mollusca; class Gastropoda; family Semisulcospiridae; genus Semisulcospira; species Semisulcospira habei. The sequence goes on from BTPG01000008.1 coordinate 156,738,848, forward strand.
GCATTTGCGGGGGCTCATGAAGATCTATACCTCTCGCAGCGGTATAGTGTGGTGTCCATTTTTTCCCCGGCAGTGAAATGGTTACGGTAAAACAGCTGAACTCAGTCCTATACAAGTGTTGACTTTTGCAGTCTTGCAGAGTGTGATTGAGCTGTAGGGGTAGGAAGGACGGGGTCTCAGTGATGGCTCCGCCATTCCGATTGCTTATCTAGCACTACCCTTGGGCTTTCGTCCGTTTCTCAGATTGAAATCGACTTAATTACGATTCATATATTTTGCTACATAGGAATTTTTGGTCATAATCTTTGTACCCACCAACATGCACCGATCCACACGTTTTTGCAATTACATTAGGCTCGGGAAGTTCCCCGCGGTGCCTAGCAGCGTCGACGCGTCAGCCGCCATCATAAGAGGATAGAATAGACTTAAGATAGTAGCGAAGTAGTGTTTCAACACGTTTTCCTTCATGCTTCTTCTCTTTGGAAACAAAACAAAAAACAGATTCTGGTTAGCGGTTTCCTACGGTGATGGCAAGACTTGCTGTTATTGCCTATAGCACGTCAGGACTTTCCTGACATTGTCCTGACAGCGATTTCCCTATGAGGGCCTTATCGCGAATCCTCTCAAGATGGCCGCCACGACTAGCGTGATGACATCAGCTTCCCGAGCCCTATCAAGTTAACCAGATGCTACCTGATGTTCAACACACTCGACGGACACAAAACGCCTGATTTTTTACGTACCAGAGACGTAACTAAGGCCAACGAGAGGCATAGATGTGCGGGGGCTCATGAGGATCTATGCCTCTTACACATTGAAGTAAGGAGCTTTTACAATGCGAGATAACTTTTACAGTGGGTATCATGCCGGGACGGCATTTTTCCTAAATGCACGGTTCGGCTGTTATTGCTGCATGTGACAGCGTATGACTCAGACATCACATTGTCTCTGTAAAACTGAATACATGTCCTGGCCTCTGATTTTGCGACATTAGACTCTTAACCCCTTCACTGCCAGTGGACGCCAATTGTGTTCCTAAAAATCGTTGTAACCTCGAAGCCCATCAGTCCTCCAATCAGCATAGACTCAAAGTGTTGTCAACAAGAGGCATAGATCCTCACGACCCCCCGCAGACGCGGGGGCTTGTGAGGATCTATGTCTCTTGCAGCTGGGTAGGTAATGGATAACTTTTTTTTCTCGGCTGTGATTTGGTTAATACGAACGGGGAGATCGATCAGCGCATAGACAAATAAACAGACAGACTGACAACCAACCATTGACTGTTCTTAAAGAGCAAGCGTAAAGAAAGCGAGGCTTGTCTTAGTCGCCGCGACCTACCTCACTCGACGTCATTCTTTGCATTTTTTGTTGATGTTGGTGTTGTTCGTTTCGTGTTTGTTGGTTGTCGTTGTTGTTGCAAATGGCGACGTCTGTCTTAGATTCCCGGGCTACAGTGACGTCAGCTTTAGCTTTAAGCCTAGCTTTAAAAATAAAAATAAATAAATACAAAAATGAAACACACACACACGCACACGCACACACACACACACACACACACACACACACACACACACACACACACACACACACACACACACACACACAAGCGAGGCTTATTGCGATCTTCCGAAGAATTCCAAACGATCGGTCACTATGCTTTATATCAATCTGGACCAGGTGCTTGTAAGCAGATTGTCTGAACATCTCGTGCACGTGTTTCAGGAATTGTACACAGCTATAGTACACACAATATATTTTGTGTGCTGCTCTGTAGTATAGACCTCGACCTGGCCGAGAGATGCAAAATCACAGACCAGTTGGTGCGCATTTTTTGTTACGCTTAATTAAAAGACCTGCACGTAAATAAATCCCCCAGAAGCAGATGTAGGCGGCATTTCGAGTCGTCTCTTTTTGCCATGGCCATATGTTACACCGCTTGCGTACATCTATTATACATCAGCGCTGCGTACACTTTTTTTTGTTGTGAACAGACAACAGCGTTCTGTGTTAGTCAAGCTTCTGTGAAGCTCTGGTTTATCTGGATTAGGGATGTCTTTCATTGCCAATTAAAAGGAGCGCATGGGCGAGCGGTCATACCTTGCGCCTTAACCTGCCCAGAAAACTGAATGTGAACACGATCCAGCTGCAAGAGAAATAGATCATCATGAGCCCCCGCAGTTGCGGGGGCTCATGAGGATCTATTTCTCTTGCGGACACCACTTTGAGTTCATGTTCCTGAGTCGGATTACAGCGTTGAATTAACGTATATTGTCGGCGGAGACACAGTGTACGTCACTGCAACGGCGGTGAAGAGGTTAGACACCTCACGGACACTGTTATTCTAGAGGTCGTATTTTGCGTCCTCAAAACAGTTTAGATTCAGATTCAGATTCAGAAAAATGTATTGTCCCATGCCAAATTTGACTAAGGAATTTTTTTTTTACATACTGTTATACCCTCTGAGCTGATGGCGGGCTTACACCGGAACCCCATGGGCAATTCCTCCTTGGTCATACCACTCACTCTCCCAACCTCACAGCGGAATTTAATTGTGTGTGCTACTCTGTAGGCGCAAGGTGCAACCGCATTATCCCGTTCAGTGCTAGATGACGATGACTGTGTTTCTGCAATCTTCGTCAATTCAATACCCACAATACTAGCAATAGGCATAGATCCTCATGAGCCCACGTACAGGGAATTCATTCGTTCATCCCTGCATTTGCTCGTTCGTTCATTATTTTGTTGTGCACTCTATTTATGAATTGTTCGTGCACACCTTCATTCATTCAGTCATGCGTGCCCGCTGTACGTATCCGTTGTCTCGTCTTCTTCTTCTTCTTCTCCTCTCTCTCTCTCTCTCTCTCTCTCTCTCTCTCTCTCTCTCTCTCTCTCTCTCTCTCTCTCTCTCTCTCTCTGAGACTCTGTCTCTCCCCCCTCCTCCTCCTTCATTGTCTCTCCCTCTCCCCTGTCTTCCATTTACATGTACATTTGTCGCATTGCTCTCTCAATCTGGTTCTTGGCAAGCACCACAATGAACGCCAACACACACTCAGTCATTTCTTTCAGCATGTATGTGTTCGCCCCGTTTATCACTGTTTGGTGTGGAATGCAACCGAACAAAAATTTGTTTGCCTGAAGGCTAAGCCAGTGTATTCTTAGCCACCTGTACAAGCGAGAAAAGACAGACGACTTAGACCAGGCCTACTTTTCTGAAACCTTTTGTAGCAGCATAACACGCCAGGGTTTGTAAATCGACCAAGATAGGTCAAATATAGTGCCTGATTAGTTTGGCGCGTATAAAGGCGCCAAGCTAATCAGGCACTATTTTGGAGGAATTCTGATCGAATCACACATTTGCCTTTCAGTTTTGCTGTGCGAAGCTATGTTATCTTGTTTCATGACATCTAATCTCATTGTATGTTATTGCATCTGATCTGAAGTGAACTTATCCGACCTGATCTCATTTGATCTCATCTCATGTTATCTCGTCTGATCTCATCTTTCCGTACCTTACCAATCATTACAGTTTCCTGGCTTCTCTTTCCGTAGCACCTGAGCGGGTTGGCTGTGAATGCGAAATGGTAATAAGGTAAAACCTTTTGTTTTCATCTTGTTGCAGGCTGGAAGTGATCCTGGTCTTGGCGCCGAACCAGAGAAGTCTTGAAGTGAATCCTGTAATGACGTAACGGCAGAGATCAGGAACTGGCAACCACTTTCTTACACCTCCCAGGCACAACTGGAATCGTTAAACCATGCTATGAGAGACAGCGAGCGAGCATATGTAAAGGTGTATTGGAGACTGAAAAAAAGAGAAATGTATTTGTGGAAACTATTCACAACCTGTTTCGTATAAATTCAGTAGGTGCGGAGACGCAGGCGCAACTTTCAAAATGTGCCGGCTATTGTGTATAATTATGTCCACACCACCTTTATTCTAAGTAGCAGCAAGCGTTGATGTCTTTAAATTGTAATCCTGCGGCACCTTGGTATCGTAGAAAAGATGGATACGTGCGGATTCATCTTTTGAAACAGTGCGTGTAACAGAAACTTTGCAGCGAATCAGCTAAATCAGACTCAGACTAAAAATCAAGGGATGTAATGTCCCAAACAGGGATGAGTGTCAAGTAACGGCCGTAGAGTCATCGTAGAACAGCGCACCAGGACTTACTGGTGTACATAAAACCAAGAGACCTGCATGTCTGTTAATTGCTACTGCTTACCGATAAACGTCTAGATACGTCCTGCCACAGTCACAGCGTCAATTTGTGAGCGGGCAGCCACTGCTGCTAGGGTAATAACTTGTCAAAACAACATTGCGGAAGATCGCAAAATAGGTTTACGAGCGTTCACTCAGCACAGCAGGCTGCACACCCACGGGGCGTTGTTGAAAAAAATTGGTTAGCAGCGTACTAACTTAACAGGCCAGTTCCGATTGTTGCTGGCAAGATGTCAGACCAGCGTCAGTCAGCGGCGGATATAGCGAGATCGACTGCGGAAGTGACAGATGGTGCGGAAGTGGAATTGACAGATTTTGGACTGAGTTCCACTGATGAGATGCCCCCACCATATCCCCCTTCCCCTCCTCCTCACAGTAGCGAACCTTCACTCAGTAAGGCTGAGACATGGAGTCCGGGAAGTGCAGACGGTGATGTGTCAAGCCCACTGCAACAGAATCCAACATTTAGACCCAGCAGTCTAGTAAGTTCGGTCAGTCCCGCCACCGCAACTCCACGGTTCATTGCTTCGGGAAGACCTGCTAGTGTCCCTTCGGGAACGGGAATTTCCGGTATCAGGCCTTCTGAAATTTCTGATAAAAACTCACATCCAGTGAGTTTTGCAAAACCACGTCAAGTGAAACCCGCAAGTAACGAAAGGCCACAAGTTCAGAAGACAGTAAGTGATGTAGATAACACAGGTGTAGAAACTCCACACAGTGCCACGCCGTCCAGTGATGCAGACACGGACAGTTTACCTAGAACTGGCGAGAACAACTACGATAAACTGGACCTAAAGCGCCAAGCATCCCAGCATTTATACCGACCCATCTTAGAAGGTGCTACCAACGGCAGGGCCGGACCTTCAGTGCCCGATTCTACCAGACCATTACCCCTTGACAGTCCTCCAGCCTACAATTCTTGCAGTGAACACTCTCCCCCTCCACTACCGCAAGAAATGCGGCCTTTGCTACCAAAACCCGGCGCTTCCAACGCAGACAACGCTGACGTCATCGTGGAGTGCCCACCTAGCGACGCTCAAAGCAAACCTAACGAGAAGAAGCAGGTCACCATCAAGGCGGACAAGAAGCCTGAAGTCACAGACATCCCAAACACGAACTTTGCCATCGCCTGTATGGTGACTCTCTGTTTCAACCTGCCATTAGGCATAGCCGCCATGTACTTTTCTCTGCGTGCAGTCAAGGCTTACCAGGACGGAAAGAGGAAGCTGGGTGAAAGTCGTTCTCGCTGGTCCATCGTCCTAAGCTTACTGGGCATCACCATCACCACTGTCATCGTCTCTAGCGTCGTGCTGTGGATTGCCATGCAGGGACAGAAACGCATCAGCAGGCATAAAACATTCGGCAACAAAAGTGGTCTGAACTTGTGAGAAGAAAATACCCCGTAAATTGGCAGAACAGTGGCATGAATTTGTAAACCAGTGACCTGCTTTGTAAAAATGTGACCTGAATTTACAACTAATTTAAGATATGTTAAGTGGCAACATGAATGCCTCATTTTTCGGAGAAACAAGGCCTGCATTTCTGAAAAAACAAAGTGGCCTTTGTGAAAAAGTGGCCTGAGTGCGCGAAAAATTGGCCTACGTTCGTAAATTGTGGCCTGATTTTGTGAAACAGCGGCCACATTTTGTGAACAAGTGGCAAGAGTTTGTATAAAAACAAAAAGTGGCCTGAATTTTTATATGTGATTCACAGTTTTGCCATGGCCGCTTATTTAGCCCATTTAGCGCCTACACCGTGCAATGGAATTTAAGTTAACCCTTTTAGCGCCATGGGCGCATTTCCCGAATTTTGGAAGTGTTACTTAACGACTATGTACCACTTGCAGGAATTGGATGGACCATGAGGCGCCAAGCTAATCTGGCACTACCATTGAATTATCATGGTCAATCAATCTCCTGCTGTAGGGTGGTGGCGCTGAAAGGGTTAAAGGTAGTGCCATATTAGCTGGAAACAGGCGCCAAGCTAATCAGGCACTACCCTTTAACTATTATGGTCGATTTATTTCATGCGTCTGATACATAGTCGAAAGAGGGCTGAGAGAACTGTCAGATCAGTCGTGACCATTGTTTAGAAGTGACAGTCAACGCTAGCACTTCACTCAGTTCAAGCCGGCTTTATTTTAACTCATTCGAGACGAACGGCATCCGAATACGCGGCTTAAGTCGCGTATCCGGACGCCGTTCGTCTCCAATGAGTTAAACCACTCCAAGGCACAACGAAACAGAACTGTCTTTCATTGACTTGTGATATCACATCTATGCTTTATGTTGCTGCAAAATTCGCTCTCCAGTTGCGGTGGTGCCTAAAATTCTTCGTGTGTTTGAAATAAGTGGATGCGCAATCGTCCTAGATAGGTTAGTCCTGAACGCTTTGGCTGACGGTTGCGCATTTTGCTGATGTGATTCCTGCAAGAATCCTCTCAAAATACAATGCACTACCGACAGTCAGTAGGAACACAGAAAGAGAGGCGTTTGCGTTTCAGCCGCGACTGTCATGCAAGTACCCAGTATTCATGCGTCAGCCGCACGATGCCATAGCAGGGACGCAGGTACCTTGCGTGCGGGGCTGATAAACAGAACTCTTGTTTTTCGCAGTGTGGATTTGTTTAGCTTTTGACTGTGTGCAAGCCTTGCTGGGCGATATGTTTGCTTTTGGTATGCTGAAGTTATCAGGGTACTTGGCAGATCTATTTTAAAAAAAAAAAAAAAAAAAAAAATTATCGAAAACAAGACATCGCGGATTTTGTAAATGTTGTGCCGTAGTAGTTTAAAAGAAGAAACAAAGAAGTGTGTACATAAAAATTGCAGCGTTTTCTGATAGTTTCTTCATGCAAAAATGCCCAGTTGTGTGCTGGTACATGGTCTGTTATTTTGGACCTTACGGCTTCCAGCCGTAAGTTCCAAAATCACAGACCAGCATAACTGAATCACAAGAGCCTACACGTATTTTCAACGTGCCTTATGTGCGTCAGTGAAACTCAAAACAATCTGCAGAAAGGGTTTTAAGACACCTTACATCACTACAGCATTCAACGACTCTGCAATGTCCAATGAGAAGGTAGCGTCTTATGAACTGGTTTTCCCCACAAGTCTGTGCGTGTGTGTGCCTGTGATTGTTCCACTAGCCGCCTGCAAACTTCAGTACGATGTGCTGACTTTGAGATATCGACACACGGCGCATTGTGCGTTGTTAACCATCTCTCTGCCACTTCCAATGGACGCCTATTTTGTTACTGAAATATTATGTCATTCAACGACCAATTACAGGCCACAACCGACCAAGGAAAATGGCTGAAAGTTGGTCTCAGCAGGCTGGCATACATCCTCATGAGCCCTGCACTCGCATGGGCTCATGCGGACTCTGCGTCTCTTGCATTTGGATCGTGTTCACGTTTTCTCGGCAGTGAAGGAGTTAAATGGTTGCTCTGTATTTACTTAACCCGTTTAGCCCGGACTGGACGCACTACAGCAGGAGATGGATCGACCATGATAATTCAAGGGTAGTGCCAGAGTTAGCTTGGCGCCTATCGGCGCCAAGCTAATCTGGCACAACCCTTGAATTATTATGGTCGATTCATCTCCTGCAACAAGTGCATAGTCATTAGATGACGCCTCCAAATTTGGGAAATACGGCCGTCGGGTTGAATGAGTTAAGCATCAACAAAAAATCTATATCGGGCCGATGTATAGCAAACACTTAAGCTGACAGAGCAACGGGAAGTAACAATATTGTCGGAACAACTTGTCCTGCGGTTGTTCCCCTTCATCTTCTGAGAAATTTGGGAAATACGTGCGTCGTGTTGAATGAGTTAAAATGCTGAATATCGATGATGCAATTGTGAACAATGTTGAACTTGAAGCAATACTTCTTTGGCTGACTTCTGTTACACCCGAAGCATTTCCATGCCCCAAACTTCTTCGTGAAAACGAAAGTCTTGTATCCACTCCCAAATCAGTGACAACCGCTGTGAGCTGTTTGATTGGGTAACTGGTTAAACAGGTAAAGTATTTCTACTTGTGAAAATGAAAGTAACAGTCAAACCCAGTTTTTTTAACCCTCAGTGCCAGCCGACGCAGACTATGTTTCTGCAATCTTCTTCAGTTCAAGACCAAAAAAAAAAAAAAAAAAAAAACTACCCTAAGTGTCCCAGGAACATGAATTGAAAGTGCTGTTAGCAAGAGGCATAGATCCTCATGAGCCCGCTCGCGACTGCGTGGACTTATGAGGATCTATACCTCTTGCAGTTGGATGATATTCAGATTTTCTCGGCACTGAACAGGTTAACAAAGACAAAATAACGGTGTGTAATGTAGGCCTTTACCGTACAAATTATTTTTAGATTCTTTTGAGACAGAGCTATCGGCTTTTTCGAGGGAAATTGTTATGCTGACGCACGACTTGAGGAATGTCAGCTTGGGGCGTGGACACGCTGTGGAGTGTAGCAACTTGTTTCACCAAATGTGTCTTATCTCACCGAATACAATGACTTTCCGCACAGGGGACTGGAAGGAATCAAAGATTTTATGCCTAAACGGTATCGCACCCCTGACTCGCTCGAAACCGCGTAACTATGATGTGTGTTACATACCCTATTTAACCATTTGCGTGTCGGTAGCGGTTTTAGTAGCGATGATTCCTACAGGAATCAACGCGACTAAACCCGCTACCGACGCGCAAAACCCTTCGTGTGTCCGACGGGTAGCGGTTTTAGTCACGACTAATACCGCTACCGACACGCGAAAGGTTAACGCTTGGAGCGCGTCAGGGGCACGAAACTCATGCATGAGATCTCCGATTCCCTCCCTCTGTGCCTGATCTGTGTTTTGTGGCGCAGCAGTTAGAGGCGTCTGTGTCGAATGTGATCCACCTATTAGTAATGGATCGACTATGATAGTCCAAGTGGACCCTTTAACTTTCATAGCTGCTCTTCAGTTCATCTCTCGCTTTGGTGACCTTAGAGACTGAATGTGTTTAATACTTATCCCAGTTATCTGAAAAGGGCCTAGGGCCGACCGCGACGGCCGCAGTGCGGGCGTGCGCACAGCTGTGCGCGGGCCCACTGAGACCGTCGTGTGCCCGAAGGCGTTTGCTACTGGGGGTGTCGGTGACGAACACTCATGTGCTGCTGCTGCTGTGCCGCAGTTGTTTCGTCAGTGCCGTCCTTTGACTGAAACTGATGCCGACGGATCCAGGTTGATAGCTGCATAGCCTGGTTAACGCTTTTGTCTGTAACCCTTTGTCAAGTGGAAAACTTTGGCGCCCAGACCGAATTTATTTTTGTTCCCGCCGTTTTAAAGTGAAAAGTTTTGACCGACTTAAACTTTGTTTTATCAGTTGTTGTTGTTGTTGTTGTTGTTTTTGTTTGTTTGTTTTTTGTTTGTTTGTTTTTTGTTTGTTTTTTGTTTTGTTTTGTTTTGGTTTTTTTAATCAAACGCTGTTTTGTTATGTTGCGTTTTCACTCATTTGTAAAGAAAATCTCGATATAAAGATCGACGAGAACCTGTCTCGGTACATTATTGCCAACAGTTTGAAGTGAAAGGTTAAAAGGACAGTTACAGATACAGTTACAGTTTTTGGCCCCCAGCCTTAGTCCCTCTCCTCACGCAATGTTTCTTGAACCAATTAAGTATAGATACGTGTGTTTTTTTTTTTTATCGGTCCGACGTAGACCGGCCGCCGCAGTAAGCGCATGGCCCAACTGTTGTTGACGACGGCCCGACGATCTTTTGCATACTGGGTTGCTTTTGACAGAGAGAGATCAATGCGGCGTTTGTTTGGTTTCGTGTGTGCACTGTGTGTGCGTGCGTGCGTGCGCGTGATATTTCCACCGAAGAAGAGATAACTTTACTTGCCAGTGTTGAGGCCGCTGTTCAAAGACAAATGCATAGATCCTGCAGTACGCAACAGATAGCAGTTCACGTTCATTGATGAAGGTAGTTTGGTGGTTAAGTGGATGAGGAAGGATGTGTATCGTGTTTATCAACCCTTTGGCTGTCGGTAGCACTTTTTTTCGAGGTGATTTGCTGTTTCAGCAAACACGTCAATCCAAGAGCAAAGGGAAGTAACAACTGTACGAAAAACGGGTCCTGAGGTGTTCCCCTTTATCCACTGCGGAAATGTCAGTCTCACTCTGTGTTCTGTGAATCCTAAATATTCAAAGATTAAGAGAGAGAACGTTGTGTTTAGTAAAGATGTTGAGTTAAGATGTTTAGCAAAGATGTTTAGTAAAGATGTTTAGTAAAGATGTTTAGTAAAGATATAGTGAGACATGTGAGCTGGTTTATTGGTCTGCACCTTACGTTAAGTCACAAATTACAGATCGCCATACAAATGAAAAATCTTTACTTTGTGATCAATGTGTGTGTGTGTGTGTGTGTGTGTGTGTGTGTGTGTGTGTGTGTGTGTGTGTGTGCACAAAACCCCTGAAATGGGTGACTTTCTTTACCATCCTTATGGAAAATGGGTGTGTGTAAAATTCTGGATGACCAAGTCAGGCACCCATTTTTTCTGAGGGTTGTTTCTGCTTTATCTTTCATTCAAAAGTCAGAAAAAAATATAAAAATTGGATGTCCCATTTCTGCAAGTTTACCTAATGTTATGTGTTTTAAACGCACTGGGCCAGTGTGTTACCACGGAAGCGAGCGTCGTTCGGCTGCGCAGATGAACCGAGTTGTTTCCCCTTCTATTGTCTCTCGTCCCGCCAACCGTCGTTCCATCAGGTACGATTGATTTTATGCAATATTTCTTAGTTAAGAGCACGCCCAAGTGTACTTCTTCAGCGCAGTTATTTAACTAAGATTCTCCCAATCAGATACAATTGCACAGTAGCCGTTTGGCCGAGAAAACTGAGACGCCGTCTGCTACGACCCGCATCTCAGTGCTGCTCAGTCAGTCTTGTAGTAACAGATAATAGAACCCCACGATTTTAACAAAAGCTTTCTTCTTCAATGAAAGGAATTCGTTCAATAACACATTACAAGGTCAATCTGTCACGCGATTGGGTTGCTTTTTTTTCTGACATGTGTGATTGTGATCGAAAAGTAACTTGACACATGCATGCACTATAAACAAGATGGCGCCAGATTTCAGTGTGTATTTGAATCCTCGTACGCAAAACTACCTCGCGATTCGAAGAACACACTTCCACGAATATTTTTTTGGGGGGATTTTGCAACTGAAGTGTTTCAGTTTACTGTATTACCAGTTATTGTTCGTAGGGGGCAGGGGGTACTGCAGTAATTATGTATATGGATATATACATATCTGATCCAAAATGTCCATGGTTTACAATGGTTGCATTTGACCAATTTTTGCATCGCAGCACTGAATTGGCTACACTCAGCACTTTCTGCACACACCCAGCGCCAGATGGCAGCAGGATGTCCAAACCCATTGGGATCTATGGAAGTGGACAAGCACGCCCCTTCCTGGCACATGACCAAGGCCCATGGCAAAATTAGTCAGCTGCAGCATGATGGCCCAGCGTCGTCTGCCGCAGAGGGTGCGTCTGGTAGGAGGGTGCATAGACGGCAGCGAAATGCCCCCAATTACAAACTGGTAAGTGATTCTATGATCATCTTCATTTTATTGGCTCGTGTGCGAAGCAAAAGTGAGTTTATGTTCTGGGCCACTGGTCGTCCGTCCGTCCGCGTCCATGGTAAACGTTAACAGTGGCATTTTCTCGGAGACTATTCAAGCCACATTCTTCAAGCTTGGCCCAAGGATACTTTGTGGCAAGACCTTTGTAAACATACTAATTTGAGTGACCTCTCTCAAAGGTCACGCGGGGTTGACAGATGTGTGAAAACTGCTTACATTTTCAGAAAACATGGATTTTGCTGCTGCGAAAGCCAGCCCTCGTCACCAAGGTCACACATATGTAAATCGGTCATACACGGGATTACTCTTTATATTCTTGTGCAAGGCCCCTTAAACCAAAATTGGGCTGCTTTTGTACTAATGCAGTTTTCTTTTTTTTCTTTCCTTTTCCAGTTGACAAATGGAGCCTGGGATGGGCCTGAGACTGAGAGTGCAAGCGCATCGCTATACAAGGACAGTGATGACGAGGAGTTTGTTCCTGGCTCGAGCTCACAGGATTCAGACGGTGTGTCGCCATCAATCTCTGGGGTCTCTGACACAGACAGTATTGTATTGAATATGTTAAATATGTTAGATTTCAAAGTGGCTGGTTCAGGGTGGGCAGGTGTCAGTGAAGCAAGTACCAGCAAGGTGCAGTGTGCGTTAGGGGATGAATTAGGGGGTGGCAGTGACAATGTGGATAGGCAGAAGGAACATGATGTTGGGGATGGGGAAAGAGCGCTTACCGAAGAAATGGGTGTGCACGTGTCGCAGAGAGGGAAAGGAAAGTACAAATGGGACAAGAAACATGCATGCAAATTTTGTGGCAAGCTTGTTTTGAAAATGAGCAAACACTTACAAGATGTCCATGCAGATGAGGCAGACGTTGCTAAAATTTTGATGATAAAAAAGGGACTAAGCAGAGACGTCAAGCATGGATCAGAATACAAGATGAGGGTGATTACATGCATAATGTTGCCGTTCTTGAAAAGAAATCAGGATGTTTGATTCCTAAGTATCGCACCAAAACTAGTAAGGTAGACGACCTTCTCGCCTGTAGCCATTGCAAAGGGCTCTATCAAAAAAAGCTGATCTCTGTACACTCAAAACGTTGCTGTCAGAAACAAGGAGGGTTTCAGTTCGCTAAGAGAGGTGAGGCTGCTCAACGTGGGAGGCTAATGCTTCCAATACCTTTAGACGTTGACTTTTCCTTCTATCATAAGGTTTTAGCCAGACAGAGAGATGATGAGATAAGCCATCTCATCAGAACTGACCCCTTGCTTCTGGAGTATGGAAAGAGATTATTTGACCGCAGGGACATTGAAGAACACACGGCTGGGCAAATCAGCTCCAGGATGCAGGAGTTAGGGAGACTATTAAAGATTCTTAGAGTGAGGTCAGAAATGAAAATCGCAAGTTTAAATGCTGTGATCATTTCAGCTAGCTTTGATCATGTTGTACTGGCTGTAAAAGAGCTAGCAGAATTTGATGAGGACACACATCAGTTCAAAAAAGGCAATCTCGCAATGCGCATAGGCCATGCTTTGAGAAAATGTTCACAGATCAAACAGTCGCTGGCATCCAAACAGCTTGGGCATGGTTCAGATGACAGGTGGCGACAGGAGCTCTCTGAGGTGCAGCGGTTTGACTCTGTCTTCACCGGGGACTGGTACGATTGTGTGTCAGCTACAGCAGCCCAGTCGGTCGGGAAAATGACCATGAACAAACCAAGCTGATCCCATCATGTGAAGATGTGAGGAAGGTCCAACAGCTTCTTGAGACAAGGATGGTTTCGGAAGATTATCGGACAGTGGTTAAAGCAACTCTTTGCGCTGTATCACTTTTCAACCGAAAACGAGGGGGAGAAGTTCAGAGAATGAAGGTATCAGACTTCCAGAATGCTAAGATTGGATCGATCACCAATCAAGATATCTTGAAAGGTCTCACACAGGTTGAGAAGAAAATGGTGAATCATTTTCAGCGAGTGGAAATCAGGGGCAAGTTTAATAGGAGTGTTCCCATTTTGCTGATGAAGAAGATGATGACAACTGTGGACAGAATCCTTCAAATGAGGCAATCAGTGCCAGCTCTCACTGGTTCCCAGTACATCTTTGCCACACCTTCTGGTCAGAGGCCTTAGAGAGGCCATGATGTTCTGAAGGAACATGCGCTACAAGCACAAGTGTCAAACCCAGCCATGTTCACATTTACTCAGTTGCGGAAGCAGGTTGCAACTTTGGCTCAGTCCATGGCCATCTCGGAGTTAGACCAGGATCAGCTGGCAGACTTCCTTGGACATGATATTCGGATACATCGCCATATCTACCGCCAACCTCAAGACGTCCTTCAAAAGGCAAAAGTGGCAAAGATTCTTCTGTCAGTTAACAATGGGAAGACAGATTTTGAGAGTTGCATTAGAGCTGAACTGGGTGATGATGAAGAGATTGACTTTGACAATGAAAACACATCAGAAACTCGCAGAGAGGTCTCTGGGGAAACAGCACCTGTGAATGAAGGAAATAGCAAGTCAACAACACAGGAATCAATGAGCATGACCGAGAAAAGACGTCCAGAGCCTGATGACAAACTAAATAGTTTTGATGATGACAGTTCTGCATCAGCTCCTGTTCGAAAGAAAGCTAGATTTACAAGGAAACCATGGGGGAAAGCTGAAGAGAAAGCTGTTGAAACTCGTTTCAAGACACACCTCGTCGTGAACAAACTTCCTGGAAAGGCCGAGATACAGCAGGCAATTGCAGAAGAGCCTGCACTTAGACATAGGCGCTGGACAAACATTAAGGATTACATCCGCAACAGACTGAAAAAGTTACAAAAGAAATGAATTGAGACTCTCCGACACTCTCGTCATTTTCGTTTTCATACAGATTTATTACAAGAGTGTTCATTATTATTGGGTTGGTTTCAGCATGTATAGCCTGTTTTTATCTGATGGACACCTGGATCATTTTGTATACTGTATAATTACAAAAGGAAACAGCCGGCTGGGGACGAAAGACAATAATAAGATAAGAAAACCAGTGTTATTATGAGGTTGGTCCACCTGGATCATTTTGTATACTGTATAACATTTAAAACTTTGAAAATGGAACTGCAAATGGGACAACGGTTGTGGACGAGAGACAATAATAAGGGGCAAGAAAACCATTGTCAACATAAAGATTTATTACAAGAGTGCTACTATGGGTTTGGTCCGCCTGCATCATTTTATATACTGTATATAAGATGTAAAACTTTGAAAATGGAACTGCTGATGGAACGACGGTTGGGGACGAGAGACAATAATGAGGAGTAAGAAAACCATTGTCAACATAAAGATTTATTACAAGAGTGCTACTATGGGGCTGGTCCATCTGCATCATTGTGTATATTGTATATAACATGTAAAACTTTGAAAATGGAACTGCTGATGGAACAACGGTTGGGGACGAGAGACAATAATAAGGGGTAAGAAAACCATTGTCAACATAAAGATTTATTACAAGAGTGCTACTATGGGGTTGGTCGGCCTGCATCATTTTTGTATACTGTATAACATTTAAAACTCTGCAAATGAAACGGCGGTTGGGGACGAAAGACAATAATAAGATAAAAAGAAACAAACATTGTCAACATAAAGACTATTTACAACAACGTTATTATTCGGTTGTTTTCAGCGTGTATAGCTCTGTTTTTATCTGATGTACACCTGGATCATTTTGAATGCTGTGTAACATTAACCTTACTTTGCAACTAAACAGTGGCCCCCACCCAGGTCTGCCCTGGGGGACTTGGGTGGGGTCAACTACTTTTTAGTTCCTAGGGTCACCCTGGTCAGCCCCAAAGGTGGGTTTTCCTCTCAATTCTGGGGCATGTGTTTCTGTCTACCCTTGGTCAATTAACTTATATTTTCCTTTTTTAAGCTCTCCCTACCGTCTGCACTGCCTGTATCTCTTGAAAAGAAGTACCCAATGGAGAAAGAAACACTCTTAGAAAAGATGGTTACAACACAATTTATTAATATTTCGGGTAAATCCGCGTTGTCAAAACAGACAAACAAACAGAAAGATCAGTCGCTACTTATCTTCATTTGCAGAAGGAATGGGGCACATTCCTTCTGTGAACAAAGATAAGTAGTGACTGATCTCTCTGTTTGTTTGTTTGTCTGTTTTGACAAGGCGGATTTACCGGAAATCTTACTAAATTGTGTATGTAACCGTCTTTTCTAAGCGTGTTTCTTTCTCCGTTGGGCACCTCTTTGCATTTTACATGATTGGCAGTCACCTTTTGGGTCTGAATATATTTTTTGTTTTGTTTGTTTGTTGGTTTTTTTTTTTTTTTTTTTTTTTTTTTTTGGGGGGGGGGAGGGGCAAGTGGGGGAGAGGGGGAGGGTGGTGGTGGTGTATCTCTCTTGATTTTGGATGTGTGTTGCTAAATGATCTTAGGTTTATTTAGCGTATTAGACTGGCTGGCGACATACATTCAATATTCTGTTCATTATTTGATGGGCAGTGGGCAGATGTTCACATCTGCACGGGACATAGATGACCCCGCCCCCACGAGTCCCCTGCTGCCTTGCAGGCTTGGCCGCTTGGCTGCGGAAAGGCTAAGGGAGGAAACCCCTGACATCAAAGCCCCCGTGTCTCCGGGGAAGGCTTTTGAGCCAGAGACTAAGACAAGGACAGTCTGATATAAAACCTACGACCCGAGGACCTCGATGCCACCGTCCCAGCTTGCTAGGCCATGGCAAACGAACCAAGGGTTTAAAGGGTGGGGCCAGTACTGCGCACACTGAACTCCACCAAAAAGCTCCACCGCGCAGGCTTTAGGAAACGCCCACGGACTATGACACTGAACTTTCCAAGTCCTGTAGCGATGGGCAAGGGGCAAAACGGCAGGTGAAAGATGTCACTGGAAGCCGCAGTCTCAAACCTGCATGCAGGCGGTTCAGGATATTGGTCGCCTGATGTTGACCTGGGGATGACAACGTCACTCGGCACACCCTGAACGACCAAGCAGCCTTCTCTAGGGACAGCACTGCTTGCTCCACACGGAGAGGGGCCTAGAAAAGGTGGCCTAACCAAAGCTCATCCCCTCGTAACCCAGTTGGCTAGCCGCGGTCAACGGGCATCTTCCCATGCGGTCAGAAAACAAGAAAAAACAATGGATCCACTCTCATGACGACCACGACCGGACTCAACGTTGCATGCTGGAACATCCGAACCATGCTCGACACAGCAGACAGCGGACGCCCTGAACGTCGCTCCGCCCTCATTGCCCATGAATTGCGGAGGTTAAACATCGACATCGCCGCGCTCAGCGAAGTACGCCTCCCGGAGGAAGGCAGCCTCCAAGAACTTGGCGCTGGCTACACCCTTTACTGGTCAGGCAGGCCTGCATCAGAAAGACGGCTCTCAGGCGTGGGCTTCATGGTGAAGACCCACATTGCGACTAAGTTGGAAAACCTACCAACGGGTCACTCCGACCGCATCATGTCCATGCGCCTCCCACTGAGACACCAGCAATACGTCACCCTTCTCAGTGTGTACTCCCCAACCCTCCTGGCAGAGCCTGCAGAAAAAGACAAGTTCTACTCTGACCTGCGCAGCCTCCTACAGAGCACCCCTGCAGACGACAAAGTCATCATCCTTGGCGACTTCAACGCCAGAGTGGGCCAAGACTCTGAAGCCTGGAAAGGAGTCCTCGGCAAGCATGGCGTTGGGAACTGCAATGACAATGGTCGCCTACTGTTGGAGCTCTGTGCAGAGCAGCAACTGGTCATCACCAACACTACTTTCCAGCAAAAGGACAGTCGAAAGACCACCTGGATGCATCCTCGCTCCAAGCACTGGCACCTTATCGACTATGTCCTAGTGCGTCAGAGGGACCGCAGTGACGTCCTCCTCACCAGAGTGATGCCCAGCGCAGAGTGCCACACTGACCACCGCCTTGTTCGCTGCAAACTCAGGCTCCGCCTCAAGCTGAAACCCAAGAAAGGGGGCCCCCCCAAGAAAAAGCTTGATGTTGCCAGCCTTCAGCGTGACGACAAGAAAGCTGCCCTTCAGGCCGATTTACAGCGCATGCTCAAAGATACAGTTGATCCAGCAGACTCCTCCCCTGAAACACTCTGGGAACAACTGAAAACTGCTATTGTAAAATCTTCTGTGGAAGTCTTGGGCTTTGCTAGAAAGAGGAACAAAGACTGGTTTGACGAAAACGACGTAGAGATCCAGGAACTTCTAGCAAAAAAAAGAGCCGCCCACCAGGCCCACCTAGCCCAGCCTTCCTGCCCTGTGAAGAAGTCTGCCTTCCGCCTCATCTGCAGCAGTCTCCAGCTCAAGCTTAGAGAGCTCCAGAACGAGTGGTGGTCCAGACTCGCACAGAGGACCCAGCTCTGCGCTGACAACGGTGACTACAGGGGCTTCTACGAAGCACTGAAAGCAGTGTATGGCCCTAGGCACCTGGTACAAAGTCCCCTGCGAAGCGCTGATGGACAGGCACTCCTCACAGATAATACCTCCATCTTGAACCGCTGGTCGGAATACTTTCAGGACCTCTTCGGCGCTGAGCGCACTGTTCAAGAAACAGTCATCCTCCAAATCCCACACCTTCCACTAAAGGTTGAATTGGACGAACCGCCCACCGCCGAAGAGACCCTCACAGCCATCCACCAGCTCAAGAGTGGCAAAGCAGCAGGCATTGACGGAATCCCGCCAGAGATCTGGAAACATGGAGGCCCAGCACTGCACAACAAGCTCCACGACCTCTTTCTCTGCTGCTGGGAAAAAGGAACACTACCAAAGGATCTCCGTGATGCAGTCATCATCACCCTGTACAAGAACAAAGGAGAGAAGTCTGCCTGCTCTAATTATCGTGGGATTACCCTGCTGTCCATTGCCGGGAAAATTCTCGCAAGGTTGCTCCTGAATCGGCTGGTACCTGCCATCGCTGAAGACCACCTCCCAGAGGGCCAGTGTGGCTTCAGAGCCAACAGGAGTACCACCGACATGGTCTTTGTGCTGAGACAGCTTCAGGAGAAGTGCCGCGAGCAGAACAAAGGGCTGTACGTAACGTTTGTCGACCTAACAAAAGCGTTTGACACTGTGAGCAGGCAAGGTATGTGGCAGATCCTGGAGCGACTAGGCTGTCCCCCAAAGTTCCTCAACATGATCGTCCAGCTCCACGAGGACCAGCAAGGCCAGGTCAGACTAAACAGTGACCTCTCAGAACCATTCCCCATTCGCAACGGCGTGAAGCAAGGCTGCGTGCTGGCACCGACCCTCTTCACCATCTTCTTCAGCATGATGTTGAAGCAGGCCACAGTGGACCTCGACGATGACGACGCAGTGTACATCAGGTATCGTCTCGATGGCAGCCTGTTCAACCTCAGACGACTGCAGGCCCACACGAAAACTCTAGACCAACTGATTCGTGAGCTGCTCTTTGCTGATGACGCTGCCCTCGTTGCACACACAGAGAGAGCCTTGCAGCGCATTACGTCCTGCTTCGCAGATGCCGCCCAGCTCTTTGGACTTGAGGTCAGTCTGAAAAAGACAGAGGTCCTTCATCAGCCAGCACCCAAAGAAGAGCATCGCCCTCCCCACATCACCATCGGCGAGTCCGAACTGAAGTCTGTACACCAGTTTACCTACCTTGGCTGCATCATCACGTCAGACGCCAAGCTGGACAAGGAGCTGGACAACAGGCTGGCAAAAGCGAACAGTGCTTTCGGGCGACTATTCAAGCGGGTGTGGCACAATCAACAGCTGAAAAAAGGCACCAAGATCAGCGTGTACAGAGCTGTCGTCCTCACCACCCTGCTGTACGGTTCCGAGTCCTGGGCCCTCTACCGCAGCCAACTACGACTCCTCGAACGCTTTCACCAGCGCTGCCTGCGTACCATCCTGGGCATTCACTGGAGTGACTATGTCACCAACGTCGAGGTCCTTGAACAGGCGGAAACTGTGAGCATCGAGGCTTTGCTGCTGCGGACACAGCTTCGCTGGGCGGGGCACGTCTCCAGGATGGAGGATCATCGCCTACCCAAGATCACTCTGTTCGGCGAGCTCGCCACTGGACACCGAGACAGAGGGGCACCAAAGAAGAGATACAAAGACGGTCTCAAGAAGTCACTTAGTGCCTGCCAAATCGACCACCACCAGTGGTCTTCGCTTGCCGCGGACCGTGACACCTGGCGCTCCACCATTCACAAGGCAGCCGTCTCCTTTGAGGACTCTCGCAGAGCTAACCTTAAGGACAAGCGGCTCAGAAGAAAAAACAGAGCTGTCGTAACTCAGAACCCTGACCAGACCTTCCCCTGCAGCCACTGCGGTCAAACCTGCCTGTCCCGGATTGGCCTCCGCAGCCACGAAAATGCCTGCAGACGACGTGGGCAAGCCCTATAGAATCTTCGTTCGCGAAGTCAAGCCAAGATTTTATTTTATTTTTTTCCCCTATATTATCAGTGCTGGCACGTCCTGAAAACGTCCGGACGTTCAGCAATGTACAACCAATCGGGACGAAAGACAATAATAAGATAAGAAAACCATTGCCAACATGACAAAGATTTATTACAAGAGTGTTATTATTTCAGTGTGTATAGCTTGTTTTTATCTGATGTACACCTGGATCATTTTGGAAATGTCTGTAACTTTTTTTTTTTGTTACTATAAAGTACACTTTGCATACTGTGCATTGTTTCTAAAGTCACAGGAAGCATAAACCTTAGCGGAGTTGGTATTCCTCGCCCTCTCCTAGGTTAAACACACGAAGCGGTGCCATTGTTGCTATTTTCGCACCAGACTGGTTGCTCGGACCGGTCATGTGCACCAGAACTGCGCGCGCAGGTTGGCTTCTGCACTTCTAGTGTGGTCTCGTACGTTCACGCAGAAGATTGTGATCGCAGTCGAAAAAAAAAGGTTCGTTTGCGGTTTTAACTTGTAGCCGCGCCTTTTATCTCCACGAACACGCCAGTTTTGTGTTGAGATGGCGGAGGCTTGAGTCATGCCCAACACCACTGAATCAAGTCTATTGTACATGTAGTGCGCTCATTTCTCGAACTTCAACTTTGACGGTGCTTTCTGCCGCAAACGACGCAGATGTCGCAAAAATCACCTCCATTGAGGATTTTAAAAAGCTATTTTTCAAATCTGCCAAATCGCGTAATGTTTCGTGGTGCTAGCATAAGGATGGATGCATTATTGCTGGATTGCATATATGGGAAAGGGTTTATTCTTTATTCATGTTATTTTGCAGCGATCAAACGAAGCTCACGTGATTCTTTCTCCGAGTTTGCCCATTACAGGTGCAGAAAGCACACGCTCTAAACCGATCGGGTGCACCAGACCGGTCCGAGCGACCGGTCTGGTGCCAATATAGCAACATTGGCACCGCTGGTGCATTTAACCTAGGCACTGGACGAGGTATACCAACTCGGCTAAACTTTATTGTCGCACTTGCTGTAACTCAGTATTATATTTATCTCTCCATTTTATGAATAGAGGCACATCAGTCGCGGAAACCCTTTATGTGCCGAACTTGGGCAAGAACTAGTTTTCCTCATCACAAAGTTGCCAGAAAAAGGTTTGACTGCTCTTGATTGTTTGATTTGAAGTGTTTACAAACAATTACTGTGTTTTTAAATGCATGCACCTTTGATGTGATTAATAATGGCTGAAGTTTCAAGTGATTTCTTATGTTGTCAGTTAATTAATTAATGTCAGTGTTCTGTTCTGTCATTTTAACTCATTCTACCCCAAGACCGGAATCCCCAAATGTTGAAGTCGTCTTCTGAAGACTGCGTTGCAGTGCAGGACACAGATCCACCATGATAGTTCAAGGGTGATGCCAGAATAGCTTGGCGCCCATAGGCGCCAAGCTATTCTGGCATCACCCTTGACTATCATGGTGGATCTTTATTTTGCTGTGGTGTGTCTGGGGTAGAATAAGTTAAGTGTTAGTTTCTTCGTCTGGGTCTTTTTCTATCTTTCATATTTTTCCACACTTTTTGACCCGCATCATACTGAGGCTAAAAGCTTCAAATTTGTTCACTGCAATAATTCTATGCAAGCTACATTACAGTACTTACAGATGAGGACATAGACCAATGGCTTTAGTTCAAGGGTGGTGCCACAATAGCTTGGCGCCTAGATTCACCAAGCTATTCTCGCACTACCCTTGGACTATTTCAGTCACACTTGTTGCACACACTGGTGTATTCCGAATGATAAGGGTTAATATTCAAAATGCTCTGTTGCTGTTTGTCTGAAACTCCAGAGTACAAAAAAAAAAAAAAAAAAAAAAGTCCTTTAATTTCCAGAATACGTTATGTTGATTCTCACATAAATGCTATAATAAACTGTTTTGCTTCATAAGGATAAAACGCAGCAATGTTTAAAAGATTTCCTCTGTAAAAATCATAATCGAAAGGTTAGGGGCCAGTGTTTATTGAATTTTGCACCATACAATGTTAAAAATGTTAAAGCACACATACACATTAAGTTGAAAAAAAAAATTGAAAAAGAAGTATTCCATGAACTTGACCTTATTACAGACGCCTAATCTTGTGAAGACACCCATTTTGACTGTAATGCTAGTTTTTGTGTGAGAGGCACCCACTTTATTGGTAGAAACCCTTTTTTTCCATCTAGTGGCTCTGTTTCTAGAAAATGTTTATTTTATTTTACGTTATAGAGCTTAGTTATAAGGTGAGTTCGCATTAATTCCAGAGCCCTAGAATAAATAGAAATATGGGAACCCATTTTCACATAAAATGGTAGGTAACCCACTCTGACGCTTTTGTCTCCATGTGTGTGTGTGTGTGCGTGTGTGTATGTGTGTGTGTGTGTGTGTGTGTGTGTGTGTGTGTGTGTGTGTGTGTGTGTGTGTGTGTGTGTGTGACTAATTTTTCTTTAATTCTTTTTTCTACCATTGTGACTGAACAGCTTTAATGACTAATTAGTTACTTACAGCTGCAGATGGACGAGACTGAGTTCGGGTTTCATTGTGTTGTTTGATGTGTAACGAGCCTTGCGACAATGTGACATTGTCACAAATCTCGCGGGAAACTCCTAGAAATCTCCACGAGCTTTGTGACCAAATTTGTGGCTGTCGCGAACTCTCCACGAACTTTGTGACAATTTTTGCAATATTCATGGACGCTCCATAAGGTTTCCAACAATTGTCACAAAGCTCGTCGAGACTGATTTTGAAGGCCAGAAAAATTGTCATTCAAAAAGCACGTGGCTACTCTATAGAGTGCCCACGAGTGTCACAAATCTCGTATTATGTGCGCAGCCCTTTTCCGTTTTGTAGTGATCCCGAGGGGAAGGACACGCATGCTTCATAGGAGGTAAACTGAATAACGTTTAAACTGAAGCAAGTGAAAAATAAATTTAAAAAAAAATGTGATTGATTGATTGATTGATTGATTGATTGATTGATTGATTGATTGATTGATTGGTTGATTGTGTCGATGGATGTTGTAACGAGCATTGCGACAATGTGACATTTTCATAAATCTGTTGGACTGCTTTATGACCATACAATACAATACAATAATATTAGCCGGCTATCAAAATTTCTTGGGAAAAAGTTGACCTAGCAGGGTGGAATGAATAAACTACTAAAACTGAGGCTTTATGAAAAAGGGGATGGGGATGGGGTTGGTTGTCACAAAAGTCCTATTCGCTCAACGGCCTTTGTCACAATTGCTACGAAGCTCAATGGGACTCCACAAGATTTATAGCAATTGTCACATGATTCTTCGAAGCTGATTTCGGGATCCCCAGGCTTCAGATGCACGAGAGTTTGAATTGAAACCTGCGCAAGTCACTAAGCAAGTTGCTCCGCTATAGCGGAGCACCTTTCTGAGTGACTTGCGCGGGATTTAAACTCGTTCATATATGGAACGCAGAAGAATTTCGCTCATGTGACTGACCCCTTGAGCTCTGCGACAACCAAAGAATTACAAAGCACGTGAAGACCCTACGGAGTGCCTAGTAATTTTGTAACATTTGTTACATTATCACATTGTAACATTTGTTACATTATCACAAAGCTCGATATGTATTTGTCTTATGTGTGCAGTTCTTTACCGCCTTTAGTCATCCTGAATGGAAAGACATTCAGGCTGCGTTGGAAGCATTATTATTATTACTATCATTATTAAATGTATTTTCTAGTGTGAAAGCTTCGGCGGATTGGTTACCTTCCGAGAGGGGTGGGGACGGGGGTGTCCAGGCCGTTTTGTTTGCGATCTTCAGGCGACAGGCAGGCGCCGAAGGGTAAACCTTGCTTCTCACTAGCCGAAAAATAAAAGTGGGGTACGAAGGGTGTGTGTGTGCTTGCGTGAGTACGGGTGGGCGTGCGTACGGGTGGGTGTGGGTGCGTGCGGGTGGGTGGGGAGGGGAAATGGCAAGAGTTGGGGGAGGGAGGGGTGGTCATGTGTGTCTTACAAACCTCAACACTTCTAAAGAACTAGTAATGCAGGGCAAGGGGAGGAGGGAGAGGGGGGAGGAGGCAACTCCAAAAAGAAACTTTGATATAGTGTTTTAAAATAATTTTACGCTGAGGGGAGTTGGAGGGGGTCCGGAACCCTTGTACAGTTTAAATTAAGTTAAAATAATAGGAGCTCATGAAAATCTAAGCCTCGTGCATATGGACGGCCTAGGCTGGGTGGTTTTGGAAGACAACCGAGTCTCATCGCACAATTCAAATCAATCGGCGAGCAAACCGTCATGGAGATCAACTGCGACCGCGTCGGCGGCCAGGTGAGCTTTGGCTTACTGAGGGGAACTGACTGCCCCGCAACTATACAAGCCGACCCAGCACTGCCACGCGAAAAAAACGTTAGTTACTCAGTTTAACCCGTTCGCTGTAGAGAGATAAATAAACACCACACAACAGCTACAGATATAGATCCTCATCAGCCCCCGCAGTTGTGGGTGCTCATGAAGATCTATGCCTCTTGTTGAGATCACTTCGTACCCATGTTCCTCTCTAACGGCTAAGGATCTTTGACGTTGAGTTTACAATGATTTCAATGCACAGTCAGAGCCCACTAGGGCAGTGAAGTGGTTAACATCCATATTCAGGACCAGGGGCCTAGTAAAAGCAACTGACAAGAAGAAGGAAAAGAAGAAGGGTCGCGCTGATTAAGCCTGGCACCTTTGCCATTGATAATCTTTACCAGGCCATCGCGAAAGGAATATACGTTCTACAGACTGTAACTGACCGATCGTTTAATTTTTTAAGCGATTTGCTGCATGGCGGGTTTTAATTGATTAAATTCGCCGATACTACTAAACGGGTTATCAATGTTTTCTGGCCGAACGAAAAAAAACAAAAACCCACACACATAGAAATGATAAATAAACCCAATTTATTAAATAATTATTTCTTAAAACACAAACATGTAAACACTGTGCAACTCATCCAGACAGGTAACACATTGTGTACTTCTTTGTATGTCTATTTTAAAACAATGATTTTAACCCGAAATATTCTGAAATTGTTCTAAGTGTACTTTCTAAGTTTGTTTCATTTTTCGTTGGGATTTTCTCTGTATTTCACACGCTTACCAGTCACATCCTTTCGGATTTCATTGATTAGATACATCGCTTGACCTCGACGCGTCTTTGTGGCCATATCGTCCTCGGAAGCCAACAACACTTCAACACTTCATATGTCACGACTGCCATTGATAACTCCGCCGCGGCAAATATCGCAGTGGGTCATCGCATCTCCAACGTGTTATGTTTATGATTTCATGCGGACTGACAGCTTCAAAACAGTGTAACAAGAAACATCTCAGTATTGAATTGACACAGAACTAAATCATTGCAACATGTCGAACTGTGCCATCGATGAACCAATACAACTATGACTATTTCTTTTCTTGTAGTTCTTTTGGGAACTAATAATTATTTCAGTTCCAGTGTCAGTTTTGTGAAATATGCAAAGTTCATAATAGTTCAAGGGTAGTGTCTGGGCGCCAAGCAAATCAGGTGCTACCCTTAAACTATTGTAAAGTCAAAACGACGGGCTTGTTCAGATTACCTGTCCGTTAAAAGTCCTGAAATATCAAAGTGGCACAACTGCAGTGCGGCCGAATTGACCAATGTTCAGGTCGTACTCGACAGGCAAAAACTGGTCCTGTCCCCATAACTCTCCTGTTAGGGGCCGTCTATTATCACTCCGATGCCGTGGACGTTAAAACCCGAACTAACCAACCAACCTAAAACTATCATGGTCAATATATATCTCACGTCATTGATGTGGGGGTCAGCAGAAGATTCTGATTGGAGTATGCTAACATTTGCCTATGAGAGCCAACGAGATGTGGTATCAACATCCTGTTTGGCGTGAGATGGTAGCAACTTGATGTCAACCTCGTGAAGATCCATGGCTACTTGAAATCCGTGGTGTTTTTTCCGGTCCGAAACTTAGAAGCACGTTAGAGAGAGAGAGAGAGAGAGAGAGAGAGAGAGAGAGAGAGAGAGAGAGAGAGAGAGAGAGAGAGAGAGAGAGAGATGACCTCAGTATTTTAGATAACGAAGCGTCGGTACTTTGGATGTGCTGTCTTAAGTTCAGCGTATGCCTCAGGATAAAAGGAAGTTGAATCAATACATCAAATTATTTCAAAAGGGGTTGAACAAGGACTAGGACTCAAACTGAGGTCTGCAACAGTCGGAATTCGTACGTAAAACATTGTGTCGCGTATGCATTGATACAGAAGGAAGAAAAAAAAGTATCTAAATTCTCTAAGAGGATTAGAAAGATATAAGACTTTATATCAAATCTGTTGTTGTAGACATTTTTACATTGCATTGCATTTTACTTAGGGAACTTGTTAAAATTATTAAAATAGTAGAAGACTCGAACTCAATTCTTCTGTGCACGTGGCAGATAGATCTTGTACCTGAGTCATTATTTGTTACTGGTCACAAAAAGGAGGAATTGTGGTACAAAATTAAACTTGAGCAAAGTTCATGAAATTTAATTTGCAGCATTGTGTATCAATCTAGTTTCAGAATTAATTATGAAAAAAGCTTGGGGTCACTTTGCTTCGGCATAATATTGAAATTAGTCTTCAGCCACTTGAAGAGGTTTCTAACGTTTCACCGTGACACCGATGTGCAGATAAAAGTGATATGAGAATGAAAGCAACTTATTTTGATTTGATATAATTAGAGGAACTTTCTTTTAACCCTAAAACTTAAAAAGAAGTTTTTGAAATCAGGTGTTGTGTTCATATACTGATCATAGTCGTGTGACACTGAAACGTTAGAAAACATTCAACTTAAACGTTCATTCAACATCTACTGCTTCCATGTTTTCCTATTTCAGTAACACATTCCTTGTAATATCACCAGCATGTTTTTCATGCATGTTATCAATTGTCACCTCGTCAATTGGGAAATGTAAAGGTGTTTGTGAAGCGAGTTGCCGCGTTTCATGTGACAAAACGATGATGAAAAATATAATCTAACTCATTTTTGAAAAATATCGATGAAACTTCGCCTCAAATGGTGACAGATAGTACAACCTAACTCAGTTTTGAAAAATATCGAGAAAAATGCTCCAAAGTGGTTATTTTAGGGTTTTAGCCCTTCATATGACTGATCGGCAATTTTCAGTCACTGAGATGCCGTGAACACTTGCAACCAGGCTTCAACCCGAGACAAGGTCTAGGGTCAGGAGGCCATTTGTGTCAGGTTGAAGGTCCCAAGCAAAACGTCACGTCGGACCCCCTCCCCCGCCCCTCCCCTCAATCCCCCCCCCCCACCACACACCCCACCCCTACCTCCCCCTCGAGTGAACTAATCCCCCCCCCCCTACTTAGTACAGAAGAGTTTGGGGGGGGGGGGGGAGAAGAAAATAATTCTTACAGATCACGACCTTTATGACAACATTGTTCATTAACAGCGTTCTTACATTGTCAGTTTGGCAACCCGTGTATTTAACTATCAGAAGTGTTCGGTCTCTCTCACGGTCTCACGACTGCTGGCGGAAAATTGTTCTGCAAACTTACAATGAACGTCTGTAGCCCAAATGTGGATGAGAAGCCGTGGAAACAACTCATATTTGATGGCCGATGTGCACAATGGACGTCAGCGCTATATCTGTTGTATGACTTAAATTCCCGCCAGTGACGTGCACAACGATGACGCGAAATGGAATCCGGTTTAGATCCAACCGTAAACGCACCAATCCAGGTTGAATCTGGGTTCAACGCAGGGAGATGTGCAAATGTAAACGGACCGCTGTTTATTTTTCCATTCACAATCGCTTAAATATACTCTAAATATTAAACAACGACAACAACAACAGCAACAGCAACACCAAAGATACATATATCATATTAATATGAAACTATCCACTTTAATGACTAGTAATCAAGAGAAAAAACAGGTATTTTGAGAACATCGACAACTCGTGGCTTGCAAAAGTCGACCAATTTCTAGCGCATCAAGTGAATTTGAGCGTGGCACGTCGCATTCTGAGGGCCACAAAGAAGCCTGGTTTCAGAGTAAGTGGGTAAATTGTCATCAGTTGCTGTGCTTGAGGCTCGATTTCCTGCCTTTGAAGTGATAAATGACTGTAGGTTGTCTCCGTTTGCAGATAACCGATGTTTGAGTTTGCGGGTTTCTAGCGTTTCATATTT
The DNA here is from genome assembly GCA_036245525.1 of Semisulcospira habei. Taxonomy (NCBI): domain Eukaryota; kingdom Metazoa; phylum Mollusca; class Gastropoda; family Semisulcospiridae; genus Semisulcospira; species Semisulcospira habei. Next base: position 156,767,326 of record BTPG01000008.1, read on the forward strand.
GACACGGTGGACAAAAATTGATCCGATTAGCAACAAAATGGACAGATTGACTGCAAAAAGGCCCTTTTCGGAAGTTTTTGGTGTGCACTTTTGATTTGTACCGACGACATTTACCGTACGATTTGCCAACGCTTGCTGGCGATCTTCTTGTGGACATCGGAAACGTGACACCGGTTGAAACGCTAGAAACCCGGAATTCGCACACAAAATCCACGGAAATATAAAGCAAACAGATTTATCAGCTTTTAGCGTCTTTCATTGATGTTTATTTACTGGAAACGCGCAAAAAGCAATACACTGAAGCTCCATTTAGTGCGCACTTCACACCTTCCAGAGTAAGGAAACTGATTTCTTCTTTTCGGACGCCTTTTTTTTAAAGCGATTTCGTTCCTTTTCCCCTGATTTCTCCACTTTATCCAGCTCTGTTGATATAATCTATGCTACTGTAGTTTGTTTGATCTCTTCTTAATAATAATAATAATAATAATAATAATAATAATAATAATAATAATAATAATAATAATAATAATAATAATTACGGTATTTATAATGCGCTTATCTTATAATAATTATAACTCTAAGCACGCACTCACAACTCGCGCACGATTGCGCACGCTTTAGACAATGACTCACGTACCACAAATAGTGAAATACATTACGACAGTCAGCTTCGGGTGGGGAGTGTGGTGATATAGTGCTAGAACTGTTGAAAGAGGTGAGTTTTGAGGGCGGACTGGAAGGAGGAGAGAGAGTGTTTCTGACGGAAGGAGAGAGTAGGAGAGTGTTCCAGGTGGATGGACCGTAGACGGAGAAGGAGCGGGGGCCGAAAGTGCTGAGTTTGGTTCTTAATAGCTTACATCCACGTTCAAGGTTTTCATAATAAAATACAAACTGCATTACGCCTTTTTTTCATGACAGCCCTGCGTTGTGATCAGTACCAAATAATCATTCACCTGTATGGCTTGAAAGTTGAAAAAAAAAAAAACACCTGGATTTACCAAGATCATAGAACCTATGAGCTGGTCAGTGTTTCTGGATCCTACGGCCTTAAGCCGTAAGGTTCAAAATCCAAGACTATCACGCATACTGACTTAAAAATTTGGAGAGGAATAATTGCATTTTCAAACAATCTAACTGCGATGTAACAACACAAAACTAGGTTCATCCTGATTGTTACGTGGTTGTCGTAGTCGTAGTATGATACAATCACACTAGACGCACGCACGTAGGGTACTTGTAAAGAAACTTCACTCAGCTGCAACTCGTCACAAGTGGCGCAAGGTTGTAGACCACAATGGAGTAACAGTCCCAGGCCAACAATATTTTATTGCAGCGATGCAATCACCACACAATCCACAAATCCATTCAGATGAGTAGATTTCGCTTTGCCCGGCAGTTACTATTAGTTGTATTATGAGTTAGGCTTTGCCAGTGGTTCTTGTCGCCTCGAGAGTTCGGTCGGAGGTGGCGGGGAGAGGGAGGGGGGAGGAGATGGGGGGGGGGGTGTGGCAGGTCAATGTCGGATGTAAACGCCGGTCATGTGCATGCTCTGGAATGCGCTCCGACCAGCCCCACTTCAAAGTATACCGTATTTTCAATACGGTAGACAAACAAGGTAAGGATTTCATCCTAAAGTCTACCGTATTGTTTGGAGCTCACATGCGGTTTTTTTTTTAAAATTAGGAACATTCAGAGTTGTTCACATATTTAAGCTTATCTTTCTGATCCGTTTCCCTCCTCTCTAAGCCAACCTCTGATTGAACACACACGCCGGCGCACACAAATAAAGACGGACGCACAGCGCTTCGCGCCATGAGTACGCTCTGTGTGCTGGAGTAGCGACAGGAATTCTGAAGAAGAAGAATAGCACGAGCAGCAAAATGACGTTACGTCATGGCATCGCTGGTCTCACGACGCCGTGTACACTGTGACGAATTTGATGTTTCACGTCACTCATCCGAAATTCACGCTCTTCCAGAGCTGACTGTTTTGTTCCACACAGCCTCTTCCAGGGCTGACTGTTTGATGGGAGTAAATAGTGGCTCCGGAAATTGCAAAAAAAAAATTAATTAATTATTATGGAAAAAGTTGAAGAGGTACAATTATTGATTATGAACTCATTCAGTATCTCCCTTTAATCCCCAAACCCCCACCCCTCTGCTTGCGTCTGATCCGCACGGCAATGTCAAACACAAACACAAACGGCAGAATGGCACACACAAACGCAGACGGCAGACACACGGCGCTTCCTTCCGGTTATACGTTCTGTGGGCTGGCTTAGCCACAGCCATTTTGAAGAGTAAGGTGGAATGGCCCGTGCACCAAAGCCTCTTCTGTATGAGCTTGCATGCATATTCTACCTTTTCCACACTACCTTCGCAAATATCATACAAAAATAAATGAAGGAGAACTTGGCGCCAGCTCATGGGGTCGAGTCACGAAATTAAGGCGTCTGCTTCGTGCGACGTCATCTTCGTAAATGATCGGTAAAAATCTTCGTTTTAACTACTTCCGGTGACAACATTCGGTGTCCAACTATGTTGTACTAAAAGAATTTAAAGGTTGTAGGACACACCTCTTTCGCGCATCTTTTCTGCGCATTTAGATACCGCTATCTTGCGTCTGCCGTGACCTGAGACTAGAGGTCACCGAAAAAAACCGCCGTACGGCAAGTCGTATTGCAAACAAGCTCAATTTATCGATAATTGACAAAAGATATATACTGTCTGAAATAGGTGTGTAAGCTGACTGTTTCTATGCATAAAATGTTGTGTTTCCTCAGAAATAAGATACTTTTGCATAAGTTGCGACAAGTCATCGAGCGTCAGTAGTAACGCATAACCATTTCTCAGAAGAAGAAAAAAAAAATGAATGGGCCAACCGAACGGGAAGCAGTATACGTGGCAGCCAGGAAAACAACAAAATCTCTTCAGACATCAGCAAGGAAAAGGTAAACTAAAGTAGAAAAGAGGTTGGTGGTGTTTGCTAAGTGACTAGAACACGAGTTACTAGTAGTGGAAGAAAAATGTCGTACGTAAGTGGCATATCTGACTGGTTTTCCAACTCTTTTAAAAAAAAAGTTTTATGCACCGCCGTGAGATGTCACCTGCACGGCGTAAAACCCCAATAGCTAACTGTCCTTTTATGCATGGAAATTTACAGCCTACCTGCAATGAAGAAGACTACATTTTATTGTGGGTTGACAGGGGCATGCATTCCATGTATGTCAGTCACCACCTAGAAGTAGAATATTTCCATACATTCTCAGAGAGCCTTTACTAATACGGTGGAAGGAATGTAGTCCACATTGTAGTGATATTAAACCAGTGCCAGTGCTTATTATTTAGGAAAACGTACTGTGTGTAGTAAAAAGTCCTGCTAAGGGAGAAATTTGCATTACTAACTCAGTAACTGCTTTCACTACTTAGTAACTTAGTTTTCTCATCCATTCTCTGTCTTATGAAGGCTATATTACAGATTAGGAGATAGGTCCAGCATTTTTTTAGTTCAAGGATGGTGCCAGAATAGCTTGGCGGATGAGACGCCAATCTATTCTGGCACCACCCTTGAACTATCATAGTCACATTTATTTCAAGCAGTGGGTGTATCAGGATTAAAAGGGTTACCTAGTAAAACGCTACTTTGACTGAAACCCTAATATTTGTTGACTACCATTTTGGATGACCGTAGAATGTGTGAAAAATACAAATTTGACTAGTACAAAAGCAAGCCTTTATGTTGAGACTCGTGACACTTATTTCAGCTACCTTTTGGAAAGGTCACACAGGTTGTGAATCAGTTATGCGCATGAGGCGTACAGACGTGACTTTGCCATTGTTGTTTGTTCTTTGCGGTTTACACAGTTTTTGTCGCATTTATTTTGAAAGTAATAATCTGCCCCTGCATTTAGTTCACGCAAAGTGAAATTGTCATGCTGCCGAACAACACAGTAATAATCATGTATTTCATTTCAGGCTAATACTGCTGTTGACCTCTCGCTGTGGAGTCTCAGTACTTTCACCCAGAGTACATACTTGCAAACAAGTGCAGAAGTATGACGTCTACACCAACTGACCAAGGTCACACTCACAGCTCAAGTGAAGTGAGGGAAGGTGACACTTATTCTCCTGGACTCAAGGTAAATCATACCAGTAGATCTGTGATGAGAATCAGGTGCAGAACACAACACAACTATGGTGCGAATGAACACATCATACTGTAATGCCTTCTTTCATTGGCTCATGTGTGAAGCAAGTGTAAGGCTATGTTCTGGGCCATTGGTCGTCCATGGTAAACTTTAATGTTGGCATTTTCTCGGAGACTATTCAAACCACAGTCTTCAAACGTAGCCAAAGGATTCTTTGTGGCAAGACCTTTCTTACTCCTAGCCTACCAGTTTGAGTTCAGGCCAAGGGTCATGAGAAATCAAGAAATAGGTAATAAAAAAAATAAAAAAGCCATATTTTGACAAAAGATATTTTTTCTCCAATACTATTCACAACTGTACATAAGCCAGCCCTTTACTTATGCTTAGACTCATGGCACTTAAATTTCAGTCACCTTTTGGAAAGGTCACACAGTTCAGATTAAGAAAATGATCAGTTTTAAATGCACACGAGCGATCCAGGCTTCACCATTCTTGTTTGTGGTGTTCACAGTTTATTTCACATTAGTTTGAAGGTAGTAATGTGTAAACTAAATGTAGGGACGAATTGGGTGGGTGGGTGGGTGGGGGGGGGGACTCCCCCCACCGGCCCCGAATTGTTTATAATGCTATAACAAAGTCCCTGTTTGTGGAGTTTGGAACCGACCCACCCTGAAATAAGATCAGAAGTGAAATTGCCATGCTGCCGAATAACACGATAATAAACATGTATTTCATTTCAGGTCAGTGCTGCTGTTGACGTCTCACTGCAGAGTCACGCCCAGAGGGTATACTTGCAAACAAGCACAGAAGTATGACGCCTACACCAAGAAGAGGCAAGAGCTAGTCAGGTCATGTTTGCTCAAAGGAGAAGGCCACAGCTAAAAGCAGGCAATTCCAGTTCCAGCGGATCAACTAAAGTGAGAGAAGGCGACACTTATTGTCCTGGACTCGAGGTAAAGCATACCGATTGATTTGTGAATAGAATCAGGTTCATAACAAAACACAACTGGTTGGGATAAACACATCACACTGTAATGCTTTCTTTCATTTTGAAGATGGTGTAGTAGCAGTACCAGCATTCTCAACAACACCGAATGCTAAAATCACTTGCTGTCAACAAGTGGCACCATATTGCATTTGATTTGAAAACTAGAGGGTTGGGCAAGTCTCCAAATACTGTCGTTTTCTTTAATAAGCACTTAGTGCATACAAAAGGACTAGAAAAATCTGAATACTACCCATTTGGTCCAGTGTGTGCTGTTGCTAAACAGCAATGCGTTGTGTCCTGTTTGAAACAATTTCTGCAAGTTACACTTTGAATATTGATGCTGATTCTAGATATATGTATACACCCTTTGTGGTCATTTCAAGCTCAATGGCGTCTAATTTTTGGCGCACGTGTGATAGCAAAAGTAAGTGTTTGTAATGGGTCGTCCGTCAACTGTCTGTTATCTGTGGGCAACTTTAACATTGGCATTTCCTCGAAGACTATTCAAGCCTCAGACTTCAAACTTGGCACAAGGGTACTTTGTGGTAAAATCATTCTAAACATACCAATTTCTGTGACCTTTCAAAGGTCATCTCAAGTAGTATTTTCCACTTCAAACTCAAACTTGCTATGGAGATACCACATGATAAGGGTGACAAAAGTTAGTTTCGGGTAGAGTTGTTGTTTTTATCAATGTTTTTGCAAACTTTTCAATAAAATTTGGCATGATGATAACACTTTTCTGTGCATACTAATGTAATCAGCCCCTCACAGAGGTCAAGGGTCACAGAGGGTTGACAAATGTGTGAAAAATGAAGGGATTTGGAAAAATACTCAGGTTTCACTGGTACAAAATCCAGCCCTATACTTATGTTTAGACATTTTTAGAGTCCTGTTGGAGAAGTCAAGCCAAGGTCAAAAAGGACAGACATTATGTGGATTGGTCATACACGTGAACCATAAGGACATTGCCTTTCTTGTTCATGTTCTGACTACTGTCATATTATGCATGGATGTACTTTGTATAAATACTTGTAAACATATATGCACGCAATATGTGCATGTCAGAACTTTTTTTGATACAAAATTATCTTTTGCAAGTTGCGAAAGATGAGGGAAGAAGAGTTCAGCAGGTACATCTCTCCGCGATGGCCAACCGATGAGAAGGCAAAGGAAGTGAACTGATTGTCCTGTGTATGAGGGCAGACGTCCTGTTATTTTGATGTCCATCCACCAGGCTGGCCACAATGTCAAGGTTTTGGACAGTCACATCATTCGCAATGCAGCAAAAGCCTGTGCCTTACTGCCTGAGCTGATGCATAGCCATATATTAGGAGAAGGGCAAGCAGGCTTTAGGCCTGGCTATTCAACTGCAGACACAACAGCAGTGGGGCAGTGACAACAAAGTGACAATGACAAAACTCGAGAACATAGAAATAAAGAGGGAGTGTTTCCATAAGCCTGACATAGAAGCAGCGGGGCGACAAAATTGTAATGTGCAGTCGAGCAGTTCAGGGGCTATTGTACAGTGATGGGGGTGTGCTTTGTGTGTTTTCATATAACAACGTGACAAAGCGATTTGACACCCATGTTGTAATTTGTAGTGCAGTAAAAAGGTGAAAAATGTCTGTATTTTGACCAAAAAGATGTTTTCTCAAGTATACACAACTTCAAACCCAGACTTGGTACAAGGTGGTAAGAACTTTTCATGCATACTAATTTCGTATGCATGAAAGGTCAGAAAGGTCAAGGGTCACAAGAAATCGGGAAATAGGTACAAGATAGCCATATATTGCCCAAAGATGTTTTTTCTCAAGTATTCCTAACTGTAACCCTAAACTTGGTAAAGAGATACCTGATGGTAAGACCTTCCTATGCATATTTATTTGGATGACCCCCTCAGAAAAGTTACTTTTGGTCACTCTCCTGTCATGTCGCGATTTGGAAATACAGCTTAATATGTATTAGTTTTTGATTATCCAAGGAAACCCCTTTACTGACAATGTGTTCATTTTTCAAAGACATTTCATCATATGAACAGGTCTTTTTTGTGACAAGTTCCTAAATAATGGCATACATCAGTCATTCAAAATATGTACTCCACAGCTGACACTTATGGGGTAGGAAACAGTGGTACAGATAGATTTTGTGCAGCATCGGTGTGAGACAAGTAGAAAACTTATCACTGCTCCGCTTTGCATGATTCAAAATGATATACAGGGTTCATTCTGAAAATGGTCAGTGGCCTCGGAGTATAAAACCCACGGGTTCTTTCTGAAGAGGGGATGTGCGGAAATATAGAAACGTGGGGATGTATATTTATGTCATTAAACCCTCATCTTAAAATGTTGTGCAAATGTGGACTTGCTCAATGAAAAACGCAATACTTCTCAAGAGTGAGTTGACCATGCAGTTCCTGCATTACCCTCCAGCTGTCACAGCAGATTTAAGTGGTTGGGTGATAACTGATCATAGGCATATGATATGTACTGTACTTTGTGTTTGTTTTGTTTTTTTCTTCCACTGTCAATCTTTGACTTTCAGCTGTGTGGCTTTACTTATCGTATCAGAATTGCTAACCACATGGTTCATTTCACAAGTTTTACAGATGTACTGTACATGACACACGCCAGCAAACAGAATGACCTGACTATGATCCGTGTCCATTTGTGATTTGTGCTAAGGAACATGCGTACAGTGTAGTAATAAGGATAATATTTCATTTCTGAGCACATTCATGCAAGTTCTTTTGTGATTTTTTTCATGCCCCCAGCGGGTCCAAAATTAAATAAAGTAAACTGATGCCAACATTGTGCACAGTACCAGAGGGTACGTGGTGGGTGCTATGCAGCAATCAGTTGTGACATGATAGCCTGCACCATGTTGAGTTTTTGGAGAGCAGCAATGGTATTGCTTGGATTACCGGCCGGCATGGTGCAGACTCTGTTGTAGACACTTTGCCAGCGTAGCACTCATGTATTTTGCAGTGTTATATGGTCGATTTTGTATCAAGAGCAGTACAGGTATTGTTTGGTGTGCATGCCTATATTATGCAGACTAGGTGACACAGTGCATTGTACCCTTGTTATTCAGTTGTTATGGTATTTTGTGTTGACATCAGCATTGTGCAGTGCAAGTTATGGGGCTTGAGACTGCATTTCACTTTGTTGTGCTGCAATTGAACACAGTGTGGTACTGGTAACAGTATTGTTTGATTTTCATGCCAACATTGTGCACAGTATCTTTGTAATGTAGTTTGGTGGCTGGATACTGCATTTCACTGTTATTATGTTGTGGGATGTGCAATGTTGAATTATATCAGGACTACAGTGATGGTCTCTCTCTCTCTCTCTCTCTCTCTCTCTCTCTCTCTCTCTCCCTCTCTCTCTCTCTCTCTCTCTCTCTCTCTCTCTCTCTCTCTATATATATATATATATATATATATATATATATATATATATATATATATATATATATATATATATATATATATATATATATATATGAGCAAAATAATATATGTAGTGGAAGGCTCTAAATGATAAGTCTGTCATTCCTTCTCTCCTATCCCCCTTCTTTTATATACTGTGCAGTTGGCTCCCAAATAAATACCTCATGAGCAAGTGGTTGCTGGTGTCGGTCTCCGTTGGCATGCACACAACTAAAAATGACATCAGCTCCACTTTTCTCCCAAATAGCTTGTATACAGTCAGCACTTTGTCAATGTAAATGTGAATAATGTTACATGTAGTTGAAATATGTTCTGCAGTAAAGCTGTATTTTGAGGGGGAGCTGGGTGGCTCGGTGGTAGTGTGTTTTTGTTTTCTTATAATTTGTAACCAAAAACTGCTGGGAAATTGAGATTCAGCTAGAGAGATAGGTACATCCACTACCAATCTGTTTACAAACATCTTTCAACCAGAGATGTTCATCGACCTGCTTTCACGGAGACACCAAAGGAGCATGTAGCATTTCTTGCAGCAGGTATATTAAAACAAATTAACATCAATTAATGTTTGTAGATGATGCCAGTAAAATTTAAAAAAAAAACTGTCTGTGACAACACTCTTTGGTGTGCTTTTTCATCAGTGAAGCTGTGAATGATTGAATGAATGTAAACGTGTAATGTAAACATGCTCACACAATGCCTGGCTGAAAAAAATGAATGAACAAATGTACCGAGGTAACCAGTGTGCATTTTTATCCAAGACTGAATCCGGTTGTTTGGTTTATGGTTTAACATTCACATTACCACAGTGATGATAATCGCATATTTAAAAAATAAAAATAAAAAAATACCATGCGTTAATTTTTTTTTTTTTTGCTTTGGGTTTAAAGTGTGTTTGTTTCATTTAACGAAGTAGAAACTGTATGGGTTTCAAATGTGAGCAGGAAAAAAATGTCGCCATCTACGGGACTCGAACCCTGGTCACCTGCGTGGCCTTACCACTGCACAAACTAAATTACTAAGAAACAGCTCGTGCATTTAATTACTTATAGATAAACATTTTCATCCCGTATCTGCCGTTGTTGTTTGTTCCAGTTCACTGTCACAAATAGTAATCGAGGACTAGCAGTTTGGGCTTAGTTTGCAACAGTTTGGGCTTAGGTTTTCCCTTGTAGGTTTGGCATAGTCATTTTCCCTTCTTTCTAATGCGGGCTTGTGACCGGCTACGGCGGAGATATGATCTGCCGGAAGTCAGACATCGCTTGTATCCCTTATTGAATACTCACTCGAAAACGACCCAAAGTGCCAAATGTTGTGCGGGACCCCATATTTTCTTCATAATCAATGTGATAGTTATAACATAAAGTACGACTTTATCGAATAAAATGGGCCTGAGCAATTGCCCAACATTGCAAACACTTGTAATGTTATTGATAACATCCGGGCAATTTTCGAATTTACAACATACACTTTTCTTGATTGCACTTAGAATTCCAATTATCAGAACACACTTTTTTTTACGAGAAAATACTAACATACTTTATGAAGTGACCGAAATGTTTCTTTATCATTTTAACACACTATTCGATAAATTGTCATTGTGTTCTGAAATCGGCTATTTTGCGTGTTTTCCCTCGTGGGGTACCTCACGAAAAGGGCTCAAACTTACAAATATGCCCGGGACCATGGGTCTGTCAGGGTGGCAAAAGCCTCCAGACTCAACAAGGCTCTCAAAAAACCCTACAAAGGGCAGTTTTCAATTTAAAAATGTAGGTATAGTATACAACCTTAATTTGTGTTTTGGATGGTAGCTGTCAATCTTAGACTTTTTGAACAGACAAGACATGATGATCATGGTGATAATAGTGTAATATATCTTAGTCATATAAATGATATCAATACTGTTATATATTTTGTGTATGTATGTGATCTCGAATTGCTGCGGATTACCTCACATTCTAGGTTTGGTAGTCTGACGGACTACCTCAAATTATGACCAGTCCTCTATTATATGACTAGTCATCTATTATTTTTTTCGCCGATTTGTAAGGCATGACGAACACAAGCGTCGACGGTCTACTTCTCAAAATTATATTTATTTATAGTCATGGGATAACTTTCACGACTTTAAACTAGCAGACAACAGGACTCTTATGTTGTTTTGATTTTTGTGATAGCTCACTGTATTGTTTTAGAAAGCGATCCTTAAGAGAAGAAAAAGAAGAAAACAACAGATGAAGCGAGTTTTCTTTTTTTTTAAAACGATTACGTTTTACAAAAGATTTTAAGCAATGGTGGATAAATAATAAATGTTCATTTAATTTACAGTGATACTTTTCTGATGCTTTTTACCATATGTTGTTAGAAGGTAGGCCTATCTAACGCCGTGTTAAGTAATTTTTTTGTGAGAAATATAAACTTTTTTATTTTAAGAAAACTTATAGAAAAAAATACAATTACAATATTAAATGTGTTATTTCATTAAATATTTTTTTCCTTCTTTTTTTCACTAACATTGTACAAGCATTCTGATTTTTGGTGATTAGTAAGCGGACTAGTTAATATTCTTGCGGACTAATTCATTTTTTTTTCTTGAGCTAGTCCGCCAGATGACCTCAGAAAAAAAAGATTTGGCCACCCCTGTATGTATGTGTGTGTGTGTGTGTGTGTGTGTGTGTGTGTGTGTGTGTGTGTGTGTGTGTGTGTGTGTGTGTGTGTGTGTGTGTGTGTGTGTGTGTGTGCCGCTGTGCATGTGTGTGCAGTCAGAACAAGAAATCAGTCATTATCAGGAAATGCCTGTAGGCAAATTCAGCTATTTCTGGGAAATGCCCGGTTTAGGACAATTTTCAGTTATTTACGGAATGAGTGATCTATTTCAATTCAGAGAATTGAATTTAACAAATTACAGATCTTTCCGTTTAAATAATTTCTAAGTGCAATTATTTACAAAAAGAGTGGTATTTTGTCATTCAGTTTTTAAAAAAAAAATGTTCATCACTGCCTTAGGCATTTCCCACGAATGACTGATTTCCCATTTTGTCTGTAACATAAGGTATTTATTTTGCACCAATTTAATAAATTCTTTTAATAGTGTTCTACTTTTCAGTGTTTTAGGGTTGACATCTTTGTCCATGTCTTGTGTGTTATTTTATCTGTGTTGCAAATCGAGTAATACTTGTTGACGCTGCAAATCAGTGTCTTCTGTACATGTAAGCATAGTCAGAAAACAAAAAGCAACCACTAAGACAAATCTGAAATAAATTTACCAGCTATTTATTATTCATTTTTCATTGCATACAAAAATTATATTATCTAAAAAGCTGAATTATGAGAACACTTTACAGCATAATATTTTAGCTGGAAACTCAATATGAGGGTACATGTTGCATTTCCCCAGCTGCTGTGCTTCGTCGGCATTTCGACGGTCAGTGCCATGTCACCGGAAGTAGGCATTTGCGCTCGGAAATCTATTTTTAGATTTTTTTTCGCGGGCAAGGGTCGTGATTCGACCCCATACACATGTAAAACACTGACGTGCTGGTGATTTGCGTCATTTAGGAACATTGTATAAAACATTGACGTGTTTGGTGCTTTTTCATCAGCGTCACTGTTTGATTCTTCTGGTTAAATCAATGAGTCTTAATTTTGACATTTTTTCCGCATTGAACTTTTATTGTCGAAAACGTTGACTGAGGTACACAGCTGGCTAACGAACTCATCCAATGTCTTTCAGCAAACTAGCCATATCCAAAAGTTAAAGTGCATATAATCAAAATTGCGGACTCGAATCTGGGTCAACCGACTTTCTATAATCGGTCTTTTATAAATTCAATGAGACATCCAATTACAATATGCTCGGAGGTTCTCTTAGCCACCCACTTAATAAAGTAGTTTGCCAAGTTTCAGGTCTGAGCGTACAGTAATATCGGAGATTCTCGTGTTTACATACAAACGCGCGCGCGCGCGCGCACACACACACACACACACACACACACACACACACACACACACACACACACACACACATACATACATACATACATACGCACATACGGCGCTTTGCGCCAAAACGACGTTCAACAACAAGACTGGCTAGACGTGACGTCATTTTTATCTTGTTACTTCTTTGCCAAACCATGAGCCCCGGCCGCCTGTTATGTCTTTTACATTCTACGGAACGCGCTCCGACCAGCCCCATCCTAAAGTCTACCGTATTTTCAATACGGTAGACAAAAAAAAGTTAGCAATTATATTCTTTAACTTTAGCAGCAAAAACATTCTCTGAGATACAAGGAAGATGACACCATGCGCATTGTGATGCCACTGAAAATAAAGAGGTGAGGTTCAGGACAGAACTGGAATAACGTTTGTGTGGAAGAGACTTTTGGAGACTTATTGTCGCAGCAGTGGAGACGTTTGTCCAGTGAAAAAAAAAGACATCTGGTACCAAAAGCAACAAAATCAAGAGGTAAATATTATTACAAGAGATAAGAAAGAAAGGACTGGATTTTGAATCTGCAGTTTTGAACGTGGACATTTCTTCCAAACGCGATAAGAGGCGACTGCAGGTAAGGAACCCAATCCGCACAAGGCCATAGGGATGTCGTCGGCCGCCGTTCGCTCGCCTTTGCGCATTGGGAACTCATGTAACCCCATTCCACCTGCACGAACATAGATTCAAATGAGCTCTTGCAGCCAAAACTCAGGGTTTTAAGCAAATTTATATTTTTTGTTGATTAAGATCGCCTTTACCTGTTCCTCAAATTAAGAGGGTGTTTCTACGACTGTTACGTGGTGGAGTTGTAGTCGAAGTATGATAAACACACCAGGCACACACACGTAGAGTTCTTTAAAATAAACCTCGTTCAGCTGCAATCCGTCACACGTGGCTTAAGGATGTAGACAATACTGGAGTAACAGTTCCAACAATATTTAATTCAGCGATGCGATATCCACACAGTAATGCACTTTCAAATGCACAAACTAGTGATACAAAGTCTCTTTTGCAATGTCCACACTGCGACACAAAGTTTCTCATACACAGCGTCTCTCCCAATAAACTACGTGTCTCTACAACTGACAAAGCAAGACAATGTACGAACGAGCTTTCCCAGCGCCCTCCTTATATATACTATCAAATTCCAGAATCTTCTACGGATTAAGTCACATAAAAGTATGGTATCCCTATCACCACGTTCCATGATAGCTCAAAAAGGTACGAGAACATTCCCAAAACAAAATAAAAGCTGCTCAATTCACGCGCACAGGAAAACAAAAAGTAGCGAAAATGTTGCGATGCCAACTAACCGACGTGACACTTACGAGGCCACTAGACAGTGCGACCTTTCCAGAACGCACCGGACTAAACACAACAAAACGAAATCGGCTCTACTCACGAACAAAAAAAAAATCTTACTAAAAAGGCACGTGAATCGTAACCGTGAAAGCTCAAATAAACATCAGATCGTTACCTACGAATAACACACGCACGCTCTCACAGGATAACACAACCACAATCGTAACAACGACATACAATAAGGAACGGTAGACTGCAGGTAAGGCATGCCATGCGCATTCTATTATCAAGAAACATTTATTCGCATGCGCCCCCATAGACCAGGGGCCTAAGATAATCTACGTCTCGTCCTGTCCGAAATGTGTTCTAAAAAAGCATTTCCTCAACTGAAAGCGGTCCTTTTGGGGTTAACAGACAACTGCTGACATGATCGACACACGACATAATCATGATACCGAAAAGTTGACCTTGCAGTGATTCTTGAGTGTGCTTACGCTGACCCAAAGTTTTATTGTTGTTCCTATTTAAAACATCAAAATGTCAACAACTTTGAATGGGGCTCGTCAGAGTGCATTCAACAGGCTGCGCAGTCATGGGCGGGCGGGCCTCAAATTCCAGGTAAAAAGTAACAAGATAAAAATGAGGTGAGGTCTGGCTATTTTAACCTTGCTGTAGAACGTACTTGTGGCGCCAAGCCGGCGCAGTGTGTGTGTGTGTGTGTGTGTGTGTGTGTGTGTGTGTGTGTGTGTGTGTGTGTGTGTGTTTGTGTGTGTGTGTGTGTGTGTGTGTGTGTGTGTGTGTGTGTGCGCGCGCGCGCGTGCGTGCTTGCATGAGTGCGAGCGTGCGTGTGACAAGGAATAGCGCCAGTGTTTCTTCACGGACAAGCTTGAAATTTTAGGATGTTTCCCTATCAGAATTCTCCCGAAGAAGATATTATATTTATTATTAGAGTACACATTGACAAGAAAATGGCCTTTTCACGAAAACCGATTCACCAATATTTGAGTCCGTAATTGTTCTTATTCTTACTAGATATTTCGCAAAAAGCTTGATTAAAGGAAGACATTGAATTGTTTAGCTATCTTTGTGCCTCTTCGACGTGTTCACTGATAATTATTTGATTTAAAACAATCTCTATTAGGAAAATAAGTTCGCGTTCACAGTGATGTAAATAAATCAAATGTGTCTTAGTTTTATCGCTACGAGAAGTCCTGAAGCATGCCTCCAACGATATTGATATTAGAGTACACATTTTTTAAAAAAAAGGGCCGTTTTATTAAAAAAAAACAAAAAAACAAACGGTTGACCCGCACATCAGTTCATGCGCTACATTACGTAAAGGTGCAGACATTGAGAAGTAAGAAAACCAAAACCGCAGGTAGGCCCTACAGTTTGAACCTGCTCATGCCGTTTCCTCTTTTCTTTCTTTTCGGTTAGTCTCGTCTGCTCCTCTAACATGGGTGGTCCAAATCCCATGCATGCCCTCTTGGCGGCTGTTACAACTTTATTCGGTAAGTTGCACATGACTATGTGACGATGATTATTGTAGGGCTAACATAATTTTGAAAGGTCAAGTAGTGAAAAAGGAAACCTTTTCTGCTCTTCTTCTCGTATTAAGAAGAGTTCTTTCGTTACGCACAAGGAGCAGTATAAAACATTCAATTCAATTCAATTCAAAAAACGTTATTTATCCCTTAAAGGGCAATTAGTTTTGCCACCTCAGGTGCTGCTCACATTCACTCACTCACTCATTCCACAAATTACAATAACAGAGCTACAAAATGGACAATGACTCGGGAAAGGTGAAGCCCGTCGCCAAGGCATCTAAAGGCCAGCGCCAGTGGCCTCATCCAGACCCGAGCCTCCCTGACAAAATCAGAATACTAAGACAGCCCTAGGTCTCATGAACACACTATTATAATTATGTTCTTTTGTAAAGTTCCTGCTTGACTAAAGTTTGTACATGAAAATACAAGTTAACAACAAAAACAAAATACCGTCGACAGAGAAATGATCTTAGATCTAGGCCACATAAAAACAGCCGGGCGGTCAAAGCTGCACCTGGGTCGCCATAGTACAGCGCCGGTAATTAGAGGGCACCGCTCCGACAAAATCCGTCAACACTATTTAAAACATATAAATATCATTATGGTATCCGCCATGAGTCGTTATATTAAAATACCCACACATTAATGCAAATCCATACAGGGTTAAATGAATAACATTTTCATTCTATACTTCAATATTATATTTAATTTAATTTAATAATTATATTTAATTTTTCAGTTTTCCTATGGACCGAGGCCCAGCCAGCGATCGATCTGCACTATGACAGCTTCATCACAAAACCTGAGAGTACCCCAATAGGTTTGATCTGTTGTATATATTTCTGTGTAAACGTCATATTGGACACTGCACGCCAGCGGAAATTTCCTATACCTCCGTACATTGCATTTTAATGTTTGACATGAAATTCAGGAGTCATTCCTTAGTGAATTGTTTGAACGGCGGCGTTAAAACAATAGTTACTACATTTTTTGCCATTCGTTTTACCCCCCCCCCCCCCATTCGTTTTAACCCCCCTCCGGTCTCTCTCTCTCTCTCTCTCTCTCTCTCTCTCTCTCTCTCTCTCTCTCTCTCTCTCTCTCTCTCTCCCTCCCTCCCCCCTCCCCCTCCCTCTCTCTCTCTCTCTCTCTCTCTCTCTCTCTCTCTCTCTCTCTCTCTCTCTGTTACATGATTTAGTTCTTGAAACATTTGTTCCTTCGTATGCGCCTGGTCTTGGATGCGTCTTTCGTGAGAGCAGTGGCAGAAATTTGCTTCAGTTATTGAGCCGCTCTGTGTAGTTTTGTGTGGAAAGTCTAAATAATGGGACTCCACTGCACGATGGATACTAAAATCTAACCTACCTTGATCCCATTTATTACTACCCGTGTTACGAAGTGACCTACTACGCATAGATAATCCCGTGGCTGTTGTGTTCCTTGTGTTCGCTGTGAGCCATGAGCTGAGAGGGAGAGATCTCTCTGACGTCGCTGTGTATGTGTGATGACGTATCTGATCTTTTACGTCCCTGTTTTCAGCAGTACTGTAAAACACTCCACAAATATGTGTTACTGACATGCTCAAAACGATATGAGGAGTAAGATGGGACACTGTGAACATGATTGTTTTCTTACACACTGTCACAGAAGTGACTTCGGTTTGTTTTGTTTAGATATAGTTGGGTCTAAGGTGGAACGGTTTGTACAGGAAGACCAAGTACAATCCAGAAGTCTAACAACACGTGTTCAGAAAGTGACCAAAGTCGTGAAGTAGAGAAAATACACATTTGCTCCCAGTTGCCCAAGGCACAACTTCAACGGCTGTGCGAGTTACTCGTCGGTCTTCGGCTCCGCGCCAAGAAAAACACAGATCCACAGATTGAAGTCGACTATCAAAGTCTTGCTACATCCTCACAGCGCAATCAAACAAAATAAACAGCCATCCTCTATTTCGCTCGTGCAGAAAAACAAGACGTCAGAGGCATACCCCCTGTTTCTAATCCATAAACAGGAACAAACCTACTTGCGGCCTAAAGGTCCCGCCACACATGCCGATTTTGAGGCTGATTCCCGAGCAGTTTCTACGGAGTGTGATAGGGGCGGACTGCCAAAACGTGTGCACTGCCACACATTTCCTCACCGCTTTTTTAGCCGACCGGTTTGAACCGAAGATCAAAGTCGTACCTGTTTCTGCAAAATGGCTGCTAGTTTTGATAGTGATGATGAATTGCTTGCATTATCAGCAGTTTTGCATCATACTCGGGAAGAGGCGGGCTAAACATCCGCAACGAAGGTGGTACTGATCTTCCGCCATTTTCAAACTGAAACGACGTGCTTTGCGAGACGCGCTCTGATTGGTTGAATCTTACAATCGGGGCCGATTCGTGTCGGAAAAATAGAGCAGGTTCTAAACACACGATTCCCAGCCGATTGGGATCGGATCGGATATATGACGTCATCCGATCGCAATCGGATCGGAATCCGCTTTCACAATCGGGGCACAATCGGCATGTGTGGCGGGACCTTTACTTCGACCGTTCGGCCGTGGAGAACAATCATTTTTCTTCTCCTGATCGCACATCTAATGCGGAATCACCTGTCCTGTCATTTTTATATCAGTCTGACATCTGTGAGACAGACCAATGCAACCGCGCCAGGGCCTCTGCTGAACCCATGTGACTTGTCTTGTCACGGTTATATCGGACTGACGTGACTGAGACAGACCGAGACAACCGTGCCAGATTACCAAAATATTGACGTCACATTACGAAGTAAATTACGTCGAGATCTTTGCGATACACAATGGCGGCTGTGTTGTGACTAGGTGCGTGCCGAACCAACTCATATCGGATTTATGTCAAGAAAATGGTGAGTAAGAAATAGATTCTTACATCGGTGTTTAGGTGATACTGAGAATCTCACTCTCGTGGTCTTAATACCTTATCCTACTCGCTTTCGCTCGTATGATAAGGTTTTAAAACCACTCGAGTGAGATTCTCAGTATCACCCAAACACCGATGTAAGAACCTATATTTCTTACACACCCCCTTCTTTGCAATCTGGGCTGAGCTACAAGATAAAATTACTAGGCCAGAGGGCCTTCTTTGCCGCTTTTGAGCGGGAAAGCTGTATAACGCCCTTGTGATACAACTTGTGTGATACAGCCTTGCTGCGTGAACGGCCAAGTGTGCACATAATTGTCTTGTAGAAGGTCTGGTCAAAAAAAGGTGCGGGCACACGCGATATTGAAACCTGACCTACTTTCAACTCACGTGCAATGATATTTCATAGTGACGACTAGCAATCTTGCGTCATGTACTGTGCTATTACATCATCATATAAGAACATTTGTCTGGCATCCAAAATAATAACGTCACCTTACAAAGTAAATTACGTCAAGATCTTTGCCAAGACACAATGGCTGCTATGTCGTAACTAGGCGTGTGCCGAAAACCAATTCACTTCGGATTACTGCAATGAAAAAGGTAAGGGATAGAGTTTCATTGTGTTTAGGTGATACTGAGAATCATCACTCTCTCACATACTCGCTTTTGCTCGTAGGATAAGGTTTCAACTCCACTCGAGTAAGATTATCAGTATCACCTAAAGACCGCTGTAAAAATCTTTGTGTTCATTCAGGATCAGGATCAGGAATTTATTTAACGACTTTTCACATGTTAGACAATAAAAATAATTGTGTTCATTCCTACGTCACACGACCAATCCCTACAAACCGTACCATGTGACCTCGCTATAAAAACCCTTGAAGCGACTAATGGCGGATTTCTTGTAGCCTTCTTTCTGACGCGTCTTGGCCGGATGCCAGTTTTGTTCTATAAAAGACCAACAAAACGTTATAAAATACAAAGTTACTTAGTGTCGTCCGAAACAATAGGCACACTGCTGGAGTTGTTTTTCAGTACACATTTGCAGCTATAGAGTGTAACAGACTGCCACAAAAGAAAGAATCTTTGCGGAATCGAAAGCACACAAGCGTCATCTGCGACTATTTTATTGAAGAATTTTCAAATCTTTTGAGGCAGTCAGTCACTTTGCTCCTCCATTGCACTACTCTGACAAATTGTAGACAATGATGCTGGTCATGCAGACGGCAACGTCATGAAAGATTTTATATTACGTCAAAAGTCTACTATGTATACATGTATATTGTTTTGACTTCAATGATGTAAGGCGTGATCCATGTCAGAAGATTTCAATTTGATTTTTTTAACGAAAATAGTGGAGGAAGGAAAACAAATACGTTATATGTAGCAGGGGTTTCCTGCACGGACTCTTGTGTCCTTAGGGAGGTCTAAGGAAGCATTGTATCCCTCAAGCCTTCGGGGGTACAATGGTTCCTTTGACCTCTCTTAGGCCTCCAAGGGTACGTGTAACAAGCTCCTGCTACCAATAACTTATATTGTTTTCATCCCTACGTCACTCGACCAATCCCTTTAACGTAAACCGTACCATGTGACTTCGCTACAAAAACCCTTGTAGCGACAAATGGCGGACATATTGTAACCCTCTTTCTGAAGCATCTTGACTGCCAGTTTTGTTCTATAAAAGACCAACAAAACGTTCTAAAGTACACACTTAGTGTTGTTCGAAACAGCAGGCACACTACTCGAGTTGTTTGAAGCACACATTAACTGCAATAGTGTGTAACCGACCAGTAAAGAAAGAATGTCACTACTTTATTGAAAAATGTTGCATTTTATTTTACAGTTAATCACTTCTTTCATTGCATTACTCTGACAACTTGTAGACAATGTTGCTGGTCATGCAGATCGCAACGCCATGAAAGATCTTAAATTACCTCATAAGTCTATTATGCATAAATATAATTATATTCAGTCATGTCTGGCGTGATACTGGTCGGAAGATTTCAGCTTGATTTCTTTTGCGATATAGTGGAGGGATGAAAACAAATACGTTTTGGTAGCAAGGGTCCACCATGAAGTTATACAACATAAATGCCAACCTGATCAAAGTCATAGCAAACCTTTACAACAAGGCCACTAGCGCAGTCTGCTTCAACGGCAAAATAGGAAACTGGTTTAGGACTACAGTCGGAGTTAGACAAGGCTGCTTGCTCTCACCTACTCTTTTCATCATCTTCCTGGAAAGAATCATGACAGACGCTCTGAAAGATCATGAAGGAACTGTCAGTATTGGAGGCAGAACATTCACGAACCTGCGCTTTGCGGACGACATTGATGGTCTTGCAGGAACAGAGAAGGAGGTAGCTCAGCTGGTGGAAAAGCTGGACAGTACAGCCATTGCGTAGGGGATGAAAATCAGTGCAAAGAAGACCAAACTGATGACAAATAACACCAGTGGCATTGCCACTCACGTCATGATTGGAAGCCAAAAAAACTAGAAACGGTTAATAAATTCAAATACTTAGGAGCCATTGTGACAAACGAGGGATCAAAACCAGAAATACTGTCCAGGATTGCGCAGACAACAACAGCACTGACAAGATTGAAGACCATATGGAACGACAGAAACATCACACTCTGCTCCAAGATCAGACTGATGCGCTCTTTAGTCATCTCAGTGTTCTTGTATGCCTGCGAGTCATGGACCCTCACAGCAGACCTTGAAAGGAGGATACAAGCCACTGAAATGAGATGTTTTCGAAGGCTGCTTGACATTTCATACAGAGATCACATCACAAACGAGGAAGTGGGAAGCAGAATCAGGCAAGCCATCGGGCCCTATGAAAACCTATTAGCCATTGTGAAAACACGCAACCTGAAGTGGTATGGGCATGCCACACGTTCAGCAGGGCTTGCCAAAACAATCCTGCAAGGCACTGTGCAAGGAGGACGAAGGAGAGGAAGACAGAGGAAAAGATGAGAGGACAATATCTCAGAGTGGACAGGACTGAGGCTGAGTGATACGCTAATAATGGCAGAGAACATAGAGGAATGGAGGGAGCTGGTTGCCAAGTCATCAGTGGTGCCCCAACGGTCGGCAAGACTACGGGATATAGATAGATAGATGGGATAGATGGGATAGATGGGATGGATAGGATGGATAGGATGGATAGGATAGGATAGGTAGATAGGATAGGTAGATAGAATAGATAGATAGATAGATAGATAGATAGATAGATAGATAGATAGATAGATAGATAGATAGATAGATAGATAGATAGATAGATAGATAGATAGATAGATAGATAGATAGATAGATAGATAGATAGATAGATAGATAGATAGATAGATAGATAGATAGATAGATAGATAGATAGATAGATAGATAGATAGATAGATAGATAGATAGCAAGGGTTTGCTGGAAGGATCTTTGTAGGCTTTCTGGAGGTCAAAGGAACTATTGAACCCCTCAGGCCTTCGGCCTTCGGGATACAATGGTCACTTTGATCTCCCTCAGCCCTACAAGGGTCGTTACTTTTATTTATTATGGCTGGCATCCAAAATATTGACGTCACATTACAAAGTAAATTACGTTATGGTCTTTGCCAAGACACATTGGCGGCTGTGTTGTGACTGAGCGTGTGCCGAAAACAAACTCACGTCGGATTTATGCAAAGAAAAACGTGAGTAAGAATTTATAGATTCTTACATCAGCGTTCAGGGGATACTGAGAATCTCACTTTTGTGGCCATAAAATCTTATCCTACACGCTTTCGCTCGCAGGATAAGGTTTTAAAACCACTCGAGTGAAATTACCAGAATAATCTAAACAACGATTTTAGAATCTAGTTATCTTTAGCTTTTCTGATGAAACTATACGCGTGTGTACAATAGTTTTGTTCTGTTCTTTTTGTTTGTTTGTTTGTTACCTATTACAGGAACTGTACTAACAAACATTACTGCGCGGAAGACTACTCCTGGTGGAAGTCTTACCCTGACCACTAATTCAGATCCTACGGCAAATATCGTGTACCTGCAACCGTTTTCTAGCACTGTCTGGGGTGTGACATTAAAATCTACACTTGACTACGAGGTAGGCTTAATGCCAATACTTAATTGTTGCTACATTTGCGAATAGTGAATGCAGACCAGAATCAAGATGTCTGCGTAGATTCTAGAATATCTTCAGTTTAAAAAAAAATTGAATATTTTTCATTTCACGCATGAGTTTATTGCCAGAAGTAAATGAGTTGTGATCTTAAATCTGTCTTTTGCTCTGAAGTGTGCTTTTTTTAAATTGGTAAAGCTGATAAACGTCGGTTGCAACATTGGACACAATAATGCCGTAACTCTTTTCACTGTAAAACAAAAAGTGCTGGACAATGCATTTATTATTACTGCTCTCTAAATAAACCTACATGTTACTGTTAGAGATGATATTATTAGTCGTATTACGAGTTAGTCTTTGCCAGTGGTTCTTGTCGCCTGGAGGGTCCGGTGAGGGGTGTCAATGTCGGCGGTAAGATTCGAGGGCTTTAGCCCGAGACTCTTACCTCCGACATTGACACCCCTCACCGGACCTGAGAAACGACAAGAACCACTGGCAAAGCTAACTCGTAAAACAGCGATTTTGCCTTCATCTCTAAAAAGCAATAACGTGAAGTATACCCTTGAATGGACCGCACACTTTACGTGTGACGTACAGATTCATTTGACGTAATTCTCCATACTTCTGGATATCAGTAAACAATCTCGCACGAACTTCTGATTCGAGTGAAATTGTCTCTCTCGTGTATTTTTTTTAACTTAACACATCTTCAGTCATCCTTTTGTATGAAATTGGTAATATAGGCCGAACACAACGTGTGCATATAGATATTTTGTTGCGTAACCCTCTCAATTTTTATTTATCCAGCTTTTCAGTTGTTTCTTCGGCGTTTCGAATACGATCAGTACTTGATAGGGCCTTTGCTACAGTTGAATTTCCTGTCGTTGATGTTATCTAACTTATCCAATTATTCAGATTTGTTTTGTATAAAACTGGTACCAGCGGTATCAGAGAACACCTACATATAGTTCTTTCCGTTGTGTAGCCCTCTAACTTATATATTTATTGGCATATTTTTTTTTTAGAGGTTTGACTGACCGAAGATTAGGTTGCGTTTTACCGAGAAATGTGATTGGCCAAATATTTATTTGGGGGAGAACACTTTGCTCAGCAAGTAACGTTGTCATCGTAATAGTTAATAAGGGAGTCTACTTATCGCATGTTACTTTAGTATGTGACAAGGTGATTCTCTTTGACTTGAGAACAGACGAACAGGGAAAGAAATCAAATAGAGCCAGGCCAATGAGAAAAAATTGTAAAGCGACTGAAAGAAGACAACTGGTCTTATATGAACGTTATTTATCTAATTGATGTAGTAAATACTATGTCCATTGTTGCAAATGACACTTTCACACTGTGTTACAAGTCTGGAAAACGGCGTAGGACCAGATATGTATATAAAAAAAAATTACTCAAGAAACGTTACTCTTTCGGACAGTACAACATATTAATAAATAAATAATTTACAGGCAAATGCCCTACTTTTTCGGGGCACCTTTTGGCACAGGCTCATTTGCATAGTCGTGTTCATATTTTATGTACATGTGCACATGCAACACATAAAAATACACAGTAACAGGCGTGATATTAGACGGAAAAAATTATGCTTCAAAACTAACTCCTTTTCTATTATTTTAACAGATAACAGAACACACGATGCTCTCATTTCTGGCTTCAACATCAGATGGTCAGACGGTAAGCTATAAGCTTGTGTTAGTATATATTTTTAAAATATATTTCTGGCTAAAGTTGCTGAAATGCCGAAATGAGTTGAATAAACCCGAAACAGTAGACTGTATTTAATTTTCTCTTTTAGGCCTACATTTATCAACTCAGTACCATTAATTATCATCATTATGCACGGGTTATAAATCTATTACTTAAAGTATGCAACACATCGGCTGCACATGCAGTAACATGTTGTAACTTTAGTCGAAGCGTAATTTTCGATCGCCCTTGCTTGAAGGTTCCGCAGGGACGTAAAAATCAAGTACGCAGTCTTCAAAGAAAAAAAGTCTGGCCGGCAACACGGGAATGTTGAGTAGAAATTCCCAACCCTACGTCATTTTCTTAAGCCAGATGATGATATCAGATGGTATGCAACATGGCGACAAAAGCGGTATTTCAATGCTGCTTGAAGTTTTCTCAGAAGGTTCGAAGACGAAAAGAAACGACGTGTTAAGTGTATCTGGACGGTATCGATTCTTCTGTCTGATAATTATGAAACCGGCCTTTAGCAGGATTTTTGTTTCCTGTGTGCAGGTGCAGACAACATGATTAAATCGTACCCTTTCTTTTTTGTCATCTCATGCAGCCATTTGAGCCCCCCCCCCCCCCCCCCCCCCCCCGCTACCCCCTACCACCCCCGGGGCTTCAGTTATTTTTTTTTTTTGGGGGGGGCTGTAGAATCGAGGCCCCGAAGCCAACCGATGAAAATCAGTGGCGCACTAACTTAGCTGGTGCACAAGACATTTTGGATCCTCACGCTCTCGGAAGGTCTAAATTGACTGTAGGTGTCGTGGCGCACACTAGAATTGGAGCGGATCTGTTGCTGGGTTGTTTTCGTCTTTAGACCGGAAGAAATCTCCAATTTTGAACAAGTGATTCTTGTATCTTCGCCGCAAAGTTCTCTTAAAAGTATTAGCTGATGGTGCAGAATTACTGAGTATTTGTCTTTTTCTTCCCGAAAAGAGCCTTCCCAATGAGTACAGTGTTTTCTTATGTCCTGCAAAAATGAGGGGTCAAAGGAATTCTGAACAAAAATATGACGTCATCTTGCTGTCGAGTGACGTAAATGTTTTCTTGTTACCATCATATATGCTAATAACGTGGAATCTATTTATCCTCCCAAATTCTTCAATTTCTTGTTGGCAAAATTGCGGGAGGTCTGAAATCATTCACGTCGCAGTAGCTGACAGTGGAATGTGCATTTAATAAAACTTTCTACATGAGTGTATGGTGACATAGGAGCTCCAGTTTCTATGGTTCCTTTCTTTTTTAAAAATTATTTCTGTCGTTGAGCGCCGCGCCCCGACTCCTAAACGTTTTTAACATACGGCAGGGACTCCAAGCGCTGTTCCTTGGTATGTGCTTGGTCTACGAGCTACTGCCACAGTAGGCACAAGAAGTCATACACACACATACGCATACGTACAATGGTGAACAACAGACCATCATATGTATTTAAAATCGCATTATCTGTATTGTCGTCTGCTTTTTCGAGTCTTTATGCACGAGCTGATGTCCATTTGCACGCGCGATAGCATTCTTAGACTGGGGATTACGTGACCGGTGTCATGATTTCACCTGAAGTGATTTCCACCGCAAATCTTACAAAACCAAGACGCGGGCGTCTGGTCCCGAGTGGGTCGATTCTTAGACAAGCGTCAAACGGTGACGCTTTGCTTCAAAGCTGCGATGTACTTTCAGGTCGCAGAACAGCTTTGGACACAGTATAGCATTAATATTAGGCCTTATTTTCTTCCTCCTTTGTCAGGTATTTATGCGCCACCACTCCTACACGTTTTTAATATAGAAGGGACTCCAAGGGCTATTACTTGGTATGCGCTTGGTCTACGAGCTCCCCCCCCCCCCTCCACCCACTCTACCCCATACGTACACATATAGCTCGTAGACCAAGCGCATACCAATAAACAGTGCTTGGGATCCCTGCTAGCAGATGTCCTTCATAGACGATTAGCCGTTTACGAGATGGTGATTGTTTTCAGAGTAACAAAGCTTTGGGTATGTCAAAATGAAGTCTAGTATGAATAAAGCAGTGCGCACTCATTTTAAACCTCCGGAGGATGGAGACATTTTTATGTAGTACATTTTGTTTCCAGTACGTCTGCAGACGAAACCAAGACTGTCACAGCCATGTTTTCTGGAGATCAGTAGTTTACAAAGGCCTCATTGTTCCTGTTTCAGTTGAAGTATGCATTGTACCTTACTTTAAAAAAAAATTATTTTATTTTTTAAGTATATTTCCGCACTTAATTATATTAAGAGAAGAAACAATTACGAACAAGCATGCCTTGAGCTTTAATGTCTTTACTCAACAAAAAGGTATCCCAAATCATGTGATCGTCACAATCAAAAATAATGTATGTCTCACTTCAGGAGCAAAGTAAATCTGCATCAACCGTGCGCGTCTGATTGACTTCTTTCAAAGGCATCTCGCTGACCGCCGCCATTTTGAAACTAAAGACGCGAGTATGCTTACGGCATTAAAAAAAATACTTTTAAAATTATTTTATCGCAAATATGTATACATGTTTACTTGCTCATGATTTTAATTTGATCACTGGAATAAACTTGTAACTTGTATGATTGAAATTTTCAATGTTATGCACAAGAAATATCTTGCACCTTATCCGGGACGTGTACGAGGACTGGTTCCCCTACAGCGAACAAACAGCGCTCTAAAAACACTTCTAAAACAAATGTCTCCATCCTAAGGACAAATATTGTTATTATGCATAAACCATATGGCATTAGTATTTTCGTTTCGTCTGGTCAGTGGGCTGATGTTCACATCTGCACGGGAATTAGACGACCCCGCCCTCCACGAGTCCCCTGCTGCCTTGCAGGTTAGGTTTTGGATAACCAAAGGCTAGGGTGCTGACACGGTACCTGATTGGGTGTATGAACTTCTTTGATGAAGTCACCACCCAGGGCGAAATATCCCCATGAGGGTCTCATCGGCCACATGTCCAGGACCAAGGCGAGCCACAAGTTATGTGGAGGTTCGGTTGTGGTTAACAGCCTGGAGAGGGATGGGCTCTATCAGGTTGTTTTGCCCAAGACACACCACATGCAATGACAACCTTACCTCAATCCATACCGGATCGGTCGTCGCCCGGAACAAGGACCGCGCCTTCTGTCTTGCGCCAGGGCAGAAGTGTTAAGTGTGTTACTGGTGCACCACCAAAACTCCGTGCCAGAAACAACATCAGCATTGGCACCTGGAACGTCAGAACATTAAGAACGCCTGGAAAGGTAAAGGAACTGACACACGAAATGAACATATACCACTGGACCATCCTAGGACTGTTCGAAGTACGATGGAAAAACCTTGGGGAAACATCAACCCAGCAAAACCACAAACTGTATTAATAATAATAATAATACCGTTATTATATAGGCGCTTTTTCTCAATTTTGGGGAAATCGACTCAAAGCGCCGCGCCTGAAACCCAACACACACACTCACGAAACAGACACGGATTTACGCCATTTAAGACAAACACAGTACAAACACAGTACAAGACAAACGAAGGGCCAGTCAGCTACTGAAGTTACAGAGATCTTTGATCGCTTGTATTTGAAATTTGTAAAGTGGCCTGAGACCGGTAGCAAAGTGTGGGGGGTGGGGGGGGGTGGAAGAACCGGAGTACCCGGAGAAAGAACCCCCGACGGTCCGCCCGAATTAACGGTGACACTTACCAGAGGAGAAAAGTCCAACGCCGGAACCCGGTTTCGAACCGCGCACCTTTGGCATTGGTGGCAGGCGCCTTAACCACTGCGCCACGGACCGCCCCGGTGGCAGAGAAGACAAACATGAACAGAGTGTCGGATTTCTCATCCACAAAGACATCGTGAGCACTGTCATGAGTTGTCGGCCAGTCTCCAGTAGGCTTATCACCATACGCTTGAGGGCAACCCCATTCAATATCACCATTGTACAAGTTTACGCCCCAACAACAGACTATAGCGATGAGGAAATTGAAGACTTCTATGACCAACTGCAAGAAGTCTTGGACCAGACCCCCAAGAAAGACATTCTTGTGGTGCAGGGAGACTGGAATGCCAAAATAGGAGAGGATGCTGCTAGGAACTGGAAAGGCACATGCGGCCGCTACTGCAATGCAGAGACCAACGACAGAGGCTTAAGGCTCCTGGAATTTTCCAGCTCAAATGATCTAAAGCTGATGAACACGTTCGGCCCACACAAAGCATCCAGAAGGCGGACATGGCACAGCCCGAATGGAGAGCATCATAACCAAATTGACTACATCATGGTGAAGAGACGCTTCCAAACCAGTGTGAACATTGCCAAGACAAGAAGTTTTCCAGGAGCAGACATTGGAAGCGACTATGACTTAGTGATGATGACCTTCCGACTCCGCCTAAAGAAGGTCAACAAGCAGGGTCCCACCAGAATCAAGTTTGACCTCGAGAAACTGAAAGACCCAGAGGTAGCAGAAGCCTTCCAGGCAAAGATAGGAGGAAAATTTGCGCCACTGCTACTTCTAGGTACTGAAGACACGGATGTGGACACAATGATCGACACATTTAACACTGCTGTAACCCAAACAGCCAGTGAGATCCTTGGCAAACACCGACAAGCAAAGAAACCTTGGGTTACAGCTGACATCTTTGTTTTATGTGACAAGCGTCGAGAACTAAAGAAAAAGAAATCAGAGGTAGAAGGATCTAAACAATACAGGGAAATTAACCAGAATATCAAGAAAAGCATGAGAAAGGCAAAGAATAAGTGGATTGAAAATCAGTGTAAACACGTAGAAGAAAATCTGAACAAAAATAATAGCAAAAAAGCATACCAGCTGGTGAAAGACCTGACCAGTGTAAGACAAGGACGCTCCTCGATCATTCAAGATAGTGAAGGGAACTGTCTTACGGAAGACCAAGACATATTGAAGAGATGGACAGCGTACTGCTCAGATTTGTACAACCACCGAGCTACAGGGGACCCAGGCATACTTGTCAACCCACCCGTGACCAACAATGGCAACTATCCCATCCTCCGAGAAGAAGTAGAGGCCGCAGTGAAGTCGCTGAAAAAAGGGAAGGCAGCAGGAGCAGACAACATCCCTGCAGAACTAGTCCAAGAAGGGGGAAAAGACATGATAAGCGCCTTACTAACAATCTGCAATAAGATCTGGCAGTCAGGGGATTGGCCCACACCATGGACCCAAACACTTATAATAACTCTCCCCCCAAAAAGGCAACCTACATCAATGCCAGAATTATCGCACGATCAGTCTTATAAAGTCATGTTAAAGATCCTACTGAACAGGCTGAAGCCACAGAGGAAATCATAGCTGAGGAACAAGCAGGCTTCAGACCAGGGCGCAGCACAACTGAGTAGATCTTCAACCTGAGAGTTCTATGTGAGAGGTACCTCCAGCACCAGCAAGACCTCTATCACGTCTTTGTGGATTTTAAAAAAGCGTTTGACAGGGTGTGGCATGAAGCCCTTTGGTCCACCATGAAGCTATACAACATAAACGCCAACCTGATCAAAGTCATAGCAAACCTTTACAACAAGGCCACTAGTGCAGTCTGCTTCAACGGCAAAATAGGAAACTGGTTTAGGACTACAGACGGAGTCAGAAAAGGCTGCTTGCTCTCACCTATTCTTTTCAACATCTTCCTGGAAACATTCATGACAGACGCTCTGAAAGATCATGAAGGAACTGTCAGTATTGGAGGCAGAACAATCACGAACTTGCGCTTTGCGGACGACATTGATGGCCTTGCAGGAACAGAGAAGGAGGTAGCTCAGCTGGTGGAAAAGCTGGACAGCACAGCCATTGCGTATGGGATGGAAATCAGTGCAGAGAAGACCAAACTGATGACAAACAACACCAGTGGCATTGGCACTTACGTCATGATTGGAGGCCAAAAACTAGAAACAGTTAATAAATTCAAATACTTAGGAGCCATTTTGACAGATGAGGGATCAAAACCAGAAATACTTTCCAGGATTGCACAGACAACAACAGCACTGACAAGACTGAAGACCATATGTGACCCTCTCTCACAAAATCAATCTTAACTCGCATTTTGGACGTTTTGACATATATACATTTCTGAAAATACAGTGTTTGCTGATTACTGTGATATATGACTGTATGCTGTAGTGCAAAAAGTGTAGAAGTTGTTAGTATTTAAAGTTGTTAAAGCCTCCAGTGGCCATTTTGAGAAAACAGCCTGTCAAGTTTCTGTGTGCAGTATAATTGGGGCCAAGGGCAGACTTTTAAAATAATTTGCAACCTATTTAATGGCATTTTTCATGATAAAGATTTTAACCATTCGATACTTTGGTGTATGTAGAATACATTTCTGCAAAAAAGTGAAAATGACCCAGATTGACCCCCACCACATATTACTGCGTGTAGCGCTGATCGGCTCCCTGCGAGTTAAGACTGGTTTCGTGAGAGAGGGTCACATATGGAAGGACAGAAACATCACACTGCTCCAAGATCAGACTGATGCGCTCCTTAGTCATCTCAGTGTTCTTGTATGCCTGCGAGTCACGGACCCTCACAGTAGACCTTGAAAGGAGGATACAAGCCACTGAAATGAGATGTTTTCGAAGGCTGCTTGACATTTCATACAGAGATCACATCACGAACGAGGAAGTGGGAAGCAGAATCAGGCAAGCCATCTGGCCCTAAGAAGACCTATTAGCCATTGTGAAAAAACGCAAACTGAAGTGGAATGGGCATGTCACGCGTTCAGCAGGGCTTGCCAAAACAATCCTACAAGGCACTGTGCAAGGAGGACGAAGGAGAGGAAGACAGAGGAAAAGATGAGAGGACAATATCTCAGAGTTGACAGGACTGAGGCTGAGTGATACACTAAGAATGGCAGAGAACAGAGAGAAATGGAGGGAGCTGGTTGCCAAGTCATCAGTGGTGCCACAACGGTCGGCAAGACTACGGGATATAGATAGATAGATAGATAGATAGATAGATAGATAGATAGATAGATAGATAGATAGATAGATAGATAGATAGATAGATAGATAGATAGATAGATAGATAGATAGATAGATAGATAGATAGATAGATAGATAGATAGATAGATAGATAGATAGATAGATAGATAGATAGATAGATAGATAGATAGATAGATAGATAGATAGATAGATAGATAGATAGATAGATAGATAGATAGATAGATAGATAGATAGATAGATAGATAGATAGATAGATAGATAGATAGATAGATAGATAGATAGATAGATAGATAGATAGATAGATAGATAGATAGATAGATAGATAGATAGATAGATAGATAGATAGATAGATAGATAGATAGATAGATAGATAGATAGATAGATAGATAGATAGATAGATAGATAGATAGATAGATAGATAGATAGATAGATAGATAGATAGATAGATAGATAGATAGATAGATAGATAGATAGATAGATAGATAGATAGATAGATAGATAGATAGATAGATAGATAGATAGATAGATTTTCGTTTCGTACCCGCAAACCAATGTTACTGTATTGATGAACTACTTACCTCTGCAGAAATTGCGTAATCTGCTAGACTATATGTGAAGGTGTAGGAGTCGTGACGCAACGTTAAACAACGGAAATATTGAATAAAGAAAGGAAGGAACCAGAAAAGCAACCTACCTGGAGCTCCTATGCGACCATAAACTCATGTAGAAGGTCTAATCAATGCACAAGCCACTGTCAGCTACTGCAGTGTAAAAGATTTCAGATCTTCCGCCATTTTGTCAACAAAAAAATGAAGAATTTGGGATAAATAGACTCTACGTCATTAGCATATAATGATGGTAACAAAAAACATTTACGTCACTCGACAGCAAGATGACGTATTATTTTTGTTCATAATTTATTTGACGCCTTATTTTTGCAGTACATATGAAAACACTGTGCTCCTTGAGAAGGCTCTTAGTTACGGGAATTCTGCACTACCAGCTAATGCTTTTACCAAGGCAAATCTGCGGTGCAGATCAGTAAAATCATCACGAGTTCAAAAATTTTCCGGTCTAACGACGAAAAAAACCTACCCCAAGTAACGGATCCGCTCCAATTCCATTGTGCGAGATAATATTTAAATGGAACTTAGATGTTTCGAAAGCGTAACGATCCAAAATATCTTATGCGTCACCGTCAAATCATCCGGTAAGGTAATGAGTAAAGATTCTTTGCAGTTGAATTCGGGGCCTCTGTTCCAGAGCCCAAATATAAAACTGAGGCTCCGCCCGTATTTAAGGTTGTATACTATACCTACATTTTTTAATTGAAAAACTGCCCTTTATAGGGTTTTTTTGAGAGCCTTGTTGAGTCTGGAGGCTATTGCCACCCTGACAGACCCATGGTCCCGGGCATATTTGTAAGATACGGCCGTTTTCGTGAGGTACCCCGTCAGCAAAAACACGCAAAATAGCTGATTTCAGAACACAATAAAAAATTTATCGAATAGTGTGTTAAAATGATAAAGAAACATTTAGGTCACTTCATGTAGTATGTTATTATTTTCTCGTAAAAAAAAAGGTTTGTTCTGATAATTGGAATTCTAATTGAAATCGACAATAGAGTATTTTGTAAACTCGCAAATTGCCCGGATGTTATCAATAACATAACAGGTGTTTGCATTGTTGGGCAATTGCTCAAGCCCTTTTTATTCGATAAAGTCGTACTTTATGTTATAACTATCACATTGATTATGAAGAAAATATGGGGTCCCGCACAAAATTTGGCACTTTGGGTCGTTTTCCAGTGCGTATTCAAGAAGGGATACAAGCGATGTCTGACTTCCGGCAGATCATATCTCCGCCGTAGCCGGTCCCAAGCCCGCATGAGAAAGAAGGGAAAACAACTATGCCAAACCTACAAGGAAAACCTACACCCAAATTGTTGCAAACTACGCCCAAACTGCTAGTCCTCGATCACTATTTGTGACAGTAAACTGGAACAAACAACAACGGCAGATACGGGATGAAAACGTTTATCTATAAGTAATTAAATGCACGTGCTGTTTCTTAGTAATTTAGTTAGTGCAGTGGTAAAATACTTTCTTGCCACACAGGTGACCAGGGTTCGAGTCCCGTAGATATCGATATTTTTTTCCTGCTCACATTTGAAACCCATACAGTTTCTACTTCGCTAAATGAAACAAACACACTTTAAACCCAAACCAAAGCAAAAAATAAATGCGTGGTATTTTTCATTTTTATTTTTTAAATATGCGATTATCATCACTGTGGTAATGTGAATGTTAAACCATAAACCAACCAACCGGATTCAGTCTTGGATAAAAATGCACACTGGTTACCTCGGTACATTTGTTCATTCATTCTTTTTCAGCCAGGCATTGTGTGAGCATGTTTACATTACATGTTTACATTCATTCAATCATTCACAGCTTCACTGATGAAAAAGCACACCAAAGAGTGTTGTCACAGACAGTTTTTTTTTTAATTTTTACTGGCATCATCTACAAACATTAATTGATGTGAATTTGTTTTAATATACCTGCTGCAAGAAATGCTACATGCTCCTTTGGTGTCTCCGTGAAAGCAGGTCGATGAACATCTCTGGTTGAAAGATGTTTGTGAACAGATTGGTAGTGGATGTACCTATCTCTCTAGCTGAATCTCAGTTTCCCAGCAGTTTTTGGTTACAAATTATAAGGAAACAAAACAAATGTCACATGTTTCAATATGCCATGTTATGTTTACAATGATCATTGTAAATGTGAGTAAAGAATAATATCTCTGTTTATTTTCAAAACAAATGCTGTATTTGCAGACATTCATTTAAAGTACACAGTCAAGTCTGTTGAAAGCATATTAGGCTACAATGCAAGTAGGCACCTATACAAAAGTAACGACCTCAAATATACAACGTTAAACATTTAGGGCTTAACATCTTTTGTCCATAAAAGGTGATTTCAAAGATGGGTCACAGAAATAGGGTCTGAACAAATTTTGACCCCAGCTGGATGCGAAACCAGGACCTTCGAGATGAGAGTCAAACACACTACCACCGAGCCACCCAGCTACCCCTCAAAATACAGCTTTACTGCGGAACATATTTCAACTACATGTAACATTATTCACATTTACATTGACAAAGTGCTGACTTTATACAAGCTATTTGGCAGAAAAGTGGAGCTGATGTCATTTTTAGTTGTGTGCATGCCAATGGAGACCGACACCGGCAACCACTTGCTCATGGGGTCGAGTCACGAAATTAAGGCGTCTGCTTCGTGCGACGTCATCTTCGTAAATGATCGGTAAAAATCTTCGTTTTAACTACTTCCGGTGACAACATTCGGTGTCCAACTATGTTGTAAAAGAATTTAATTTGTGTTTTGGATGGTAGCTGTCGATCTTAGACTTTTTGAACAGACAAGACATGATGATCATGGTGATAATAGTGTAATATATCTTAGTCATATAAATGATATCAATACTGTTTACGTATGTGATCTCGAATTGCTGCGGATTACCTCACATTCTAGATTTGGTAGCCTGACGGACTACCTCAAATTATGACCAGTCATCTATTATATGACTAGTCATCTATTATTTTTTTCGCCGATTTGTAAGGCATGACGAACACAAGCGTGGACGGTCTACTTCTCGAAATTATATTTATTTATAGTCATTGGATAACTTTCACGACTTTATGCTAGCAGACGACAGGACTCTTATGTTGTTTTGATTTTTGTGATAGCTCACTGTATTGTTTTAGAAAGTGATCCTTAAGAGAAGAAAAAGAAGAAAACAACAGATGAAGCGAGTTTTCTTTTTTTTTAAACGATTACGTTTTACAAAAGATTTTAAGCAATGGTGGATAAATAATAAATGTTCATTTAATTTACAGTGATACCTTTCTGATGCTTTTTACCATATGCTGTTAGAAGGTAGGCCTATCTAACGCCGTGTTAAGTAATTTTTTTTGTGAGAAATATAAACTTTTTTATTTTAAGAAAACTTATAGAAAAAAATACAATTACAATATTAAATGTGTTATTTCATTAAATATTTTTTTCCTTCTTTTTTTTCACTAACATTGTACAAGCATTCTGATTTTTGGTGATTAGTAAGCGGACTAGTTAAGATTCTTGCGGACTAATTCATTTTCTTTTCTTGAGCTAGTCCGCCAGATGACCTCAGAAAAAAAAAGATTTGGCCACCCCTGTATGTGTGTGTGTGTGTGTGTGTGTGTGTGTGTGTGTGTGTGTGTGTGTGTGTGTGTGTGTGTGTGTGTGTGTGTGTGTGTGTGTGCCTCTGTACATGTGTGTGCAGTCAGAACAAGAAATCAGTCATTATCAGGAAAGGCCTGTAGGCAAATTCAGCTATTTCTGGGAAATGCCCTGTTTAGGACAATTTTCAATTATTTACGGAATGAGTGATCTATTTCAATTCAGAGAATTGAATTTAACAACTTACAGATTTTCCATCTAAATAATTTCTAAGTGCAATTATTTACAAAAAGAGTGGTATTTTGTCATTCAGTTTTTAAAAAAAAAATGTTCATTACTGCCTTAGGCATTTCCCACGAATGACTGATTTCCCATTTTGTCTGTAACATAAGGTATTTATTTTGCACCAATTTAATAAATTCTTTTAATAGTGTTCTACTTTTCAGTGTTTTAGGGTTGACATCTTTGTCCATGTCTTGTGTGTTATTTTATCTGTGTTGCAAATCGAGTAATACTTGTTCACGCTGCAAATCAGTGTCTTCTGTACATGTAAGCATAGTCAGAAAACAAAAAGCAACCACTAAGACAAATCTGAAATAAATTTACCAGCTATTTATTATTCATTTTTCATTGCATACAAAAATTATATTATCTACAGCATAATATTTTAGCTGGAAACTCAATATGAGGGTACATGTTGCATTTCCCCAGCTGCTGTGCTTCATCGGCATTTCGACGGTCAGTGCCATGTCACGGGAAGTAGGCATTTGCGCTTGGAAATCTATTTTCAGATTTTTTTTTCATGGGCAAGGGTCGTGATTCGACCCCATGAGGTATTTATTTGGGAGCCAACTGCACAGTATATAAAAGAAGGGGGATAGGAGAGAAGGAATGACAGACTTATCATTTAGAGCCTTCCACTACATATATTATTTTGCTCATATATATATATATATATATATATATATATATATATATATATAGAGAGAGAGAGAGAGAGAGAGAGAGAGAGAGAGAGAGAGAGAGAGAGAGAGAGAGAGAGAGAGAGAGACCATCACTGTAGTCCTGATATAATTCAACATTGCACATCCCACAACATAATAACAGTGAAATGCAGTATCCAGCCACCAAACTACATTACAAAGATACTGTGCACAATGTTGGCATGAAAATCAAACAATACTGTTACCAGTACCACACTGTGTCCAATTGCAGCACAACAAAGTGAAATGCAGTCTCAAGCCCCATAACTTGCACTGCACAATGCTGATGTCAACACAAAATACCATAACAACTGAATAACAAGGGTACAATGCACTGTGTCACCTAGTCTGCATAATATAGGCATGCACACCAAACAATACCTGTACTGCTCTTGATACAAAGTCTGTGCAGTCGACCATATAACACTGCAAAATACAAGAGTGCTACGCTGGCAAAGTGTCTACAACAGAGTCTGCACCATGCCGGCCCGTAATCCAAGCAATACCATTGCTGCTCTCCAAAAACTCAACATGGTGCAGTCTATCATGTCACAACTGATTGCTGCATAGCACCCACCACGTACCCCCTGGTACTGCGCACAATGTTGGCATCAGTTTACTTTGTTTATTTTGGACCCGTTGGGGCATGAGAAAAATCACAAAAGAACTTACATGAATGTGCTCAGAAATTAAATATTATCCTTATTACTACACTGTACGCATGTTCCTAAGACAGCACAAATGACTTGTATGGACACGGATCATAGTCAGGTCATTCTGTTTGCTGGCGTGTGTCATGTACAGTACATCTGTAAAACTTGTGAAATGAACCATGTGGTTAGCAATTCTGATACGATAAGTAAAGCCACACAGCTGAAAGTCAAAGATTGACAGTGGAAGAAAAAAACAAAACAAACACAAAGTACAGTACATATCATATGCCTATGATCAGTTATCACCCAACCACTTAAATCTGCTGTGACAGCTGGAGGGTAATGCAAGAACTGCATGGTCAACTCACTCTTGAGAAGTATTGAGTTTTTCATTGAGCAAGTCCACATTTGCACAACATTTTAAGCTGAGGGTTTAATGACATAAATATACATCCCCACGTTTCTATATTTCCTCACATCCCCTCTTCAGAAAGGACCCATGGGTTTTATACTCTGAGGCCAATGACCATTTTCAGAATGAACCCTGTATATCATTTTGAATCATGCAAAGCAGAGCAGTGATAAGTTTTCTACTTGTCTCACACCGATGCTGCACAAAATCTATCTGTACCACTGTTTCCTACCCCAAAAGTGTCAGCTGTGGAGTACATATTTTGAATGACTGATGTATGCCAGTATTTAGGAACTTGTCACAAAAAAGACCTGTTCATATGATGAAATGTCTTCGAAAAATGAACACATTGTCAGTAAAGGGGTTTTCCTTGGATAATCAAAAACTAATACATATTAAGCTGCGTTTCCAAATCGCGACATGACAGGAGAGTGACAAAAAGTAACTTTTCTGAGGGGGTCATCCAAATAAATATGCATAGGAAGGTCTTACCATCAGGTATCTCTTTACCAAGTTTAGGGTTACAGTTGTTAGGAATACTTGAGAAAAAAACATCTTTGGGCAATATATGGCTATCTTGTACCTATTTCCGGATTTCTTGTGACCCTTGACCTTTCTGACTTTCATGCATACGAAATTAGTATGCATGAAAAGTTCTTACCACCTTGTACCAAGTCTGGGTTTGAAGTTGTGTATACTTGAGAAAACATCTTTTTGGTCAAAATACAGATATTTTTCACCTTTTTACTGCACTACAAATTACAACATGGGTGTCAAATCGCTTTGTCACATTGTTATATGAAAACACACAAAGCACACCCCCATCACTGTACAATAGCCCCTGAACTGCTCGACTGCACGTTACAATTTTGTCGCCCCGCTGCTTCTATGTCAGGCTTATGGAAACACTCCCTCTTTATTTCTATGTTCTCGAGTTTTGTCATTGTCACTTTGTTGTTACTGCCCCACTGCTGTTGTGTCTGCAGTTGAATAGCCAGGCCTAAAGCCTGCTTGCCCTTCTCCTAATATATGGCTATGCATCAGCTCAGGCAGTAAGGCACAGGCTTTTGCTGCATTGCGAATGATGTGACTGTCCAAAACCTTGACATTGTGGCCAGCCTGGTGGATGAACATAAAAATAACAGGACGTCTGCCCTCCTACACAGGACAATCAGTTCACTTCCTTTGCCTTCTCGTCGGTTGGCCATCGCGGAGAGATGTACCCGCTGAACTCTTCTTCCCTCATCTTTCGCAACCTGCAAAAGATAATTTTGTATCAAAAAAAGTTTTGACATGCACGTATTGCGTGCATATATGTTCGCAAATATTTATACAAAGTACATACATGCATAATATGACAGTAGTCAGAACATGAACAAGAAAGGCAATGTCCTTATGGTTCACGTGTATGACCAATCCACATAATACGTCTGACCTTTTTGACCTTGGCTTGACTTCTCCAACAGGTCTCTGAAAATGTCTAGACATAAGTATAGGGCTGGATTTTGTACCAGTGAAACCTGAGGTTTTTTTTCCAAATCCCTTCATTTTTCACACATGTGTCAACCCTCTGTGACCCTTGACCTCTGTGAGGGGCTGATTACATTAGTATGCACAGAAAAATGTTATCATCATGCCAAATTTTATTGAAAAGTTTGCAAAAACATTGATAAAAACTACAACTCTACCCGAAACTAACTTTTGTCACCCTTATCATGTGGTATCTCCATAGCAAGTTTGAGTTTGAAGTTGAAAATACTACTTGAGATGACCTTTGAAAGGTCACAGAAATTGGTATGTTTAGAATGATTTACCACAAAGTACCCTTGTGCCAAGTTTGAAGTCTGAGGCTTGAATAGTCTTCGAGGAAATGCCAATGTTAAAGTTGTTCACAGATAACAGTCAGTTGACGGACGACCCATTACAAACACTTACTTTTGCTATCACAGTTCACACGTGCGCCAAAAATTAGACGTCATTGAGCTTGAAATGACCACAAAGGGTGTATACATATATCTAGAATCAGCATCAATATTCAAAGTGTAACTTGCAGAAATTGTTTCAAACAGGACACAATGCATTGCTGTTTAGCAACAGCACACACTGGACCAAATGGGTAGTATTCAGAGTTTTCTAGTCCTTTTGTGTGCACTAAGTGTTTATTAAAGAAAACGACAGTATTTGGAGACTTGCCCAACCCTCTAGTTTTCAAATCAAATGCAATATGGTGCCACTTGTTGACAGCAAGTGATTTTAGCATTCTGTGTTGTTGAGAATGCTGGTACTAGTACTACACCATCTTCAAAATGAAAGAAAGCATTACAGTGTGATGTGTTTATTCCAACCACTTGTGTTTTGTTATGAACCTGATTCTATTCACAAATCAATCGGTATGCTTTACCTCGAGTCCAGGACAATAAGTGTCGCCTTCTCTCACTTTAGTTGATCCGCTGGAACTGGAATTGCCTGCTTTTAGCTGTGGCCTTCTCCTTTGAGCAAACATGACCTGACTAGCTCTTGCCTCTTCTTGGTGTAGGCGTCATACTTCTGTGCTTGTTTGCAAGTATACCCTCTGGGCGTGACTCTGCAGTGAGACGTCAACAGCAGCACTGACCTGAAATGAAATACATGTTTATTATCGTGTTATTCGGCAGCATGGCAATTTCACTTCTGATCTTATTTCAGGCTGGGTCGGTTCCAAACTCCACAAACAGGGACTTTGTTATAGCATTATAAACAATTCGGGGCCGGTGGGGGGAGCCCCCCCCCCCACCCACCCACCCAATTCGTCCCTACATTTAGTTTACACATTACTACCTTCAAACTAATGTGAAATAAACTGTGAACACCACAAACAACAATGGTGAAGCCTGGATCGCTCGTGTGCATTTAAAACTGATCATTTTCTTAATCTGAACTTTGTGACCTTTCCAAAAGGTGACTGAAATTTAAGTGCCATGAGTCTAAGCATATTAAAGGGCTGGCTTATGTACAGTTGTGAATAGTATTTGAGAAAAAAATATCTTTTGTCAAAATATGGCTATTTTGTTTTT
This sequence comes from Semisulcospira habei, assembly GCA_036245525.1. NCBI lineage: Eukaryota > Metazoa > Mollusca > Gastropoda > Semisulcospiridae > Semisulcospira > Semisulcospira habei. The sequence continues at coordinate 156,807,788 of BTPG01000008.1, forward strand.
ACCCATTTCTTGATTTCTCATGACCCTTGGCCTGAACTCAAACTGGTAGGCTAAGAGTAAGAAAGGTCTTGCCACAAAGTATCCTTCGTTTGAAGACTGTGGTTTGAATAGTCTCTGAGAAAATGCCAACATTAAAGTTTACCATGGACGACCAATGGCCCAGAACATAGCCTCACACTTGCTTCGCACATGAGCCAATGAAAGAAGGCATTACAGTATGATGTGTTCATTCACACCATAGTTGTGTTGTGTTCTGCACCTGATTATCATCACAGATCTACTGGTATGATTTGCCTTGAGTCCAGGAGAATAAGTGTCACCTTCCCTCACTTCACTTGAGCTGTGAGTGTGACCTTGGTCAGTTGGTGTAGGCATCATACTTCTGCACTTGTTTGCAAGTATGTACTCTGGGTGAAAGTACTGAGACTCCACAGTGAGAGGTCAACAGCAGTATTAGCCTGAAATGAAATACATGATTATTACTGTGTTGTTCAGCAGCATGACAATTTCACTTTGCGTGAACTAAATGCAGAGGCAGATTATTACTTTCAAAATAAATGCGACAAAAACTGTGTAAACCGCAAAAAACAAACAACAATGGCAAAGTCTGTATGCCTCATGCGCATAACTGATTCACATAATTGTGACCCGCCACCACAAAATGAGTCTTAAGTCACTTTTTGGACATTTTGAGAAATTGATATCAGCAGAAACTAGAAAGAAACCCCTTTTCAATGGTGCCAATAACATGTGAATCAGACGATTGGTCACCGAGTTATGGTTTATAGAAACTGGGGACCCCACACATGTACCCGACCACGCCACCCGACAATTTTCAAAATGAGTCTAAAGTCACTTTTTGGACATATTACGATATTGATATCAGCAGAAACTAGAAAGAAAACCCTTTTTAATGGTGCAAATAACATGTAAATCGGACGATTGGTCACCGAGTTATGGTTTTTAGAAAATGGGGACCCCGCACATGTACCCGACTATGCCACCCGACAATTTTCACGAATAGCGGGAAATCGGGTCAGGGACATTACGACTCATTTCGTGGTGGCGGGTCACATATATAACCTGTGTGACCTTTCCAAAAGGTAGCTGAAATAAGTGTCACGAGTCTCAACATAAAGGCTTGCTTTTGTACTAGTCAAATTTGTATTTTTCACACATTCCACGGTCATCCAAAATGGTAGTCATCAAATATTAGGGTTTCAGTCAAAGTAGCGTTTTACTAGGTAACCCTTTTAATCCTGATACACCCACTCCTTGAAATAAATGTGACTATGATAGTTCAAGGGTGGTGCCAGAATAGATTGGCATCTCATGCGCCAAGCTATTCTGGCACCATCCTTGAACTAAAAAAAATGCTGGACCTATCTCCTAATCTGTAATATAGCCTTCATAAGACAGAGAATGGATGAGAAAACTAAGTTACTAAGTACTAGAAGCAGTTACTGAGTTAGTAATGCCAAATTCTCCCTTAGCAGGACTTTTTACTACACACAGTACGTTTTCCTAAATAATAAGCACTGGCACTGGTTTAATATCACTACAATGTCAACTACATTCCTTCCACGGTATTAGTAAAGGCTCTCTGAGAATGTATGGAAATGTTCTACTTCTAGGTGGTGACTGACATGGAATGCATGCCCCTGTCAACCCACAATAAAATGTAGTCTTCTTCATTGCAGGTAGGCTGTGGCGACGGCAATACTACTGTGGGGACCTAAATTTCCATGCATAAAAGGACAGTTAGCTATTGGGGTTTTACGCCGTGCAGGTGACATCTCACGGCGGTGCATAAAACTTTTTTTTTAAAGAGTTGGAAAACCAGTCAGATATGCCACTTACGTACGACATTTTGCTTCCACTACTAGTAACTCGTGTTCTAGTCACTTAGCAAACACCACCAACCTCTTTTTCTACTTTAGTTTACCTTTTCCTTGCTGATGTCTCAAGAGATTTTGTTGTTTTCCTGGCTGCCACGTACACTGCTTCCCCTTTGGTTGGCCCGTTCATTTTTTTTTTTTTTCTTCTTCTGAGAAATGGTTATGCGTTACGCTCGATGACTTGTCGCAACTTATGCAAAAGTATCTTATTTCTGAGGAAACAAAACATTTTATGCATAGAAACAGTCAGCTTACACACCTATTTCAGACAGTATATAATCTTTTGTCAATTATCGATAAATTGAGCTTGTTTGCAATACGACTTGCCGTACGGCGGTTTTTTTCGGTGAACTCTAGTCTCAGGTCACGGCAGACGCAAGATAGCGGTATCTAAATGCGCAGAAAAGATGCGCGAAAGAGGTGTGTCCTACAACCTTAACACACACCACTCAAAAACATGCACCGTACAAAAAAAGTATTCTATCAACATTGCATGCTTAGAACATTACAACTACATGCCAATACGTCATAAAAAAATATATTATTACGTAAAAGATTTCTGTGTATCAGGCTCGTGTGTTTCTTTTGTCAATAGGTCTACCGGTATGCTCTCGACACCCTGTCTTAAAATAGACATTTGGAAAATACCCCTTTAAACGCGTGTTGCCTGCGACACTAGGTGCCGACTTTTTCGATATGCGTTGCATTCTTATAGTAACAGACTAATGCACATGTGTATTGTAGACATATTTTTTTAACTGCATGCGTATGCTGAAGAAGTATTATTACAAAATGCTTGCGGAAACAAAATTTCTTTTTCAGTTGCCATTTGCATGCGTATTGTACATAACTGATGTAAACGACAACGAGCCGCAGTTTCGAGACCTTCCCTACAACGCTAACGTGTTCGAGGTGAGACAACTTTAACTTCGGTTGGGTGTTTTTTTTTTTTGTTGTTGTTTTTTAATAATGACTTGCCTTGATCTTTTCTTATGGCACCAAATCGCCAGCCTACGACAAATACATAACAGAAAATAATTATGTATTGCGTCAAAATGTATGGAAAAAGTGGTGAGGAGGCATCTGTTAAATGATGTTGCCGAACTACTGGATCCATTCCAATTTGCTAACAAAAACCATAGGGGTGTGGAGGATGCATGCCTTACTCTGTACAATCTTGTATTTCAACATCTTGAGAAATCAAAAGCACATGTGAGAATTCTTTTTATTGACTTTTCTAATGCTTTTAATACTGTTGAACCACTGATGCTTTTGCAGCGTATGATGGACTTTAATGTGAACACAAACATTATTCTGTGGGTGCGAGACTTTTTGAAGGACAGGCCACAACGTGTAAATGTACACGGCAGTCTGTCTGACCAAGTGGTGCTAAATTCAGGCTGCCCTCAAGGTTGTGTCCTCTCTCCGACATTGTTTTCTATATACACAGACCATATGCGTTGTCACACTGCCACTTCTCGTCTCTTAAAGTTCTCAGACGACATGGCCCTTGTACGCCTACTCCAAAAAGAAGACAGTCTGGCTGAGTACTTTGCACAGATAGCAGTATTAGAGTCATGGTGCAAAGATAGTTTTCTGGAAATGAATGTACAGAAAACCAAGGAACTCGTCATTGATGACAGGAAAGTTGATGATATTTTTGTACCTGTCTCAATTAATAATCAACCTGTAGAGGTGGTCACTGAATTTAAGTACCTTGGCACAGTGGTGGATAGTGGGCTGTCCTACACTGGAAACACTGATCTGATTGTGAAAAAAGCAAACCAGCGTCTGTACCTTCTTAGGAAACTGAGAAGTTTTGATGTCAGTTCCAGGGTTTTAGAATCCGTTTATAGAAGCCTGATCGAAAGCATACTGACTTTTAACATCACTGCTTGGTATGGCAATCTCAGTATGAAAAACAGGGGCAGACTGTCACGTATCGTCAGAACAGCTGAGAAGATCATTGGCCTAGGACAGTACCCAGTAGATGATCTGTACCATAGAGCTGTCCGAAGGATAGCTGCTAGCATTGTCAATGATCCTCGTCACCCACTCTCTGATCAGTTTCAAATGCTACCATCAGGCAGACGTTTCAACATGCCACTTGCCAAAAGGAATGTTTTTAAGAAGTCTTTTATTCCAACTGCTGTCTCGATTTTGAACTCTCGTTTATAACGCCGCGATAAGTATGATCTACTTAACATTACCTCCCATCTTGTGACAGATTGCTTGTGATAGATTGCTGCAATGATAATTTTTCATGATATGTTCTTGTAGCGTTTGTTAATGTCTTATATTGTTGTTTCATGACGAGCCGAAAGGCAAATTTCTGTCGTGCCTTGACTCGAACAGACAATAAAGTTGTATTGTATTGTATTGTATTGTATTGTATTGTATTGTATTGTATTGTATTGTATTGTATTGTATTGTATTGTATTGTACATTAAAGAGAAACGAGAGCTCACTTCGGGAAAGTGCCCGACCTTTACTGGGACCCTAGGTTGTTTTTAATTTCTAGTCTATTTTCATTTATAAATCTGTCCAAGTATGGACCAAGAAACAATACACCTATTTGGAATCTCAGTCAAGTAATGCATGCTGGGGCGGGTGTTGTACCAAACAGACTCAGGGGGCTCGTGTTTTCAAAACACTTTCGGAAAACTCGGGCATTCAGCTTCACTACCTCCTGCATCATTCTCCAATGCTGGTGACATCGCTGATTTCATCACTTTTTTAAAGTTCCATTTATTGCTAAATCTGTGGAAACAAACCGATCGAAAATGATATTTGGCCCGTTCTGTTTCATTAGAACAAAAATGATGGGCTGAAGTCGGATTCGCACATTTTAGTCACCGTAACAAGATAATGAAACACGACGTTGGTTTTGTCTAGGGTTTCTCATAAAAGGCATGCGTGTTTGGTAGAGTGATAGGGCATGCGCAGTCGTAACTCCGAATAGGTATATTTTACAATGAAGCTATTTACCACTTCACTTCATTCCTAACTAGATGCGCGCTCGTGCGCCGCAACCTGTGACCTTTATGATAGTCCAACAACTCTTGCGCCGCAACCTGTGGCCTCCTTTTAGTTTAAGGGGGCAAACCTAGCTAGACGTGGGTACCAAAATTGTGATTTTTGCTGTTGGCTAACTGTCAGGATTTTGATGTTGAAATTTGGCAATAATGCAGTTTAGATGTATTTCTTTTTTAATGAAAATATGGGTTTTGACCTCATTCCAATATTTTGGGTTGAAAAAATAAATGCTCAAAAGAGTCGCAATTGATATCCGAAAAGACGCCTTTGTTTTGGCACCTTTATCACTTACATTTATGCACAGATTTTTAAAAAAAATTGTGTGTGGGCTCTAAGCAATACATTATCTGGATTTTTTTCATACAGAAAATTTTGGAACTATAATGTTTTTTTGTTTTTTTTTAATTTATGACCATCCCAAAATGCCTCTAAAAAAATGTGAAAACGCATTGGGATGAAAACTTCTAAATCCCTTTCTATATCAGATAACAATAAACTGTTATGATGCAATCTAGATAAGTATGTTTTTCAACAGTGTGCAAAATTTCAAGTTGATACCTGTGATAGATTTAAAGATATCAACCCAAAACCATTCTTGACCATTTGATAGGGTAGGTCTTCCTTAATATTGCTGGACGGCAGAAGAAAAAAGTAAGCTCTCGTTCCATAAAATAGTCGAAGAAGATTTTGACGCAGATCGATCCGACGTTGCACTGAATACAGGTGTAATTACAGATATCTGAAATCAATCTTTGCTGCAACTGAAGACCAGTGAGCCAAAAGGAACTCCACCCTTTGTCAAGGTAGTTGCTCGCACGTTACGGGTTAGGGTTAAAAATAAATGCCACACGTTTGCAAGACATAAACCATGTGGTTGTTCTAACGGTAACGATCTATAAAACTGTAATGTCTTCACCTGGCCAGTTTGATTGACTCGACGGGGCTGATCCTGAACAGATGGGCTCTTACTACATTCTTCGGTTTTATGCGAGAACTTCAGTAGGTAGCGAAATATAAAACATAGCAATTGCTTTTTTTTTTAAACAGGTGCATGTTCATGGAATCTAACATTACGGGTTTGGCGTCTCATGTAATACTTTAGTTTGTTTGTTTGTTTGTTTGTTTGTTTGTTTGTTTGTTTGTTTGTTTGTTTGTTTGTTTGTTTTTGCTTAGGACGCGGTGCCTGGTACTGTTGTGTTTACCGGAATCAAGACAATCGATCCGGACACAGGTGTTGGAGGTTTGGTCGACTATTCAATGCGGGTGAGAACTTTTAACCGTCCAGCTTTGGGACACAGTTTATTTAGAGAATATGTTAAAATGATGGACGTATGCAGTTTATTCATTGTCAGTAAGCTATCAAGAAATAATCATATTGCTGCCACAACAACAGCAACAACAACAATAACAAACAACATTTATTACTACTGTCGTCGTCTAGCACGACTACTACTACAACTACTGCCACTATTACGACTACGTCGCCTACAACTACTACGACTACTAATACTACTACTACTACCATGACAAAGGTGACGTCGACAACGGCTGCTACTGCTGGTAAAACTATGAAGTGATGTTACGGAGGATAATTATACGAGAACATTTCAGATTGTTTTGAGGGTTATAATATTTCTGATTTTGTTTGTTTCAGTTTGTCAGCCAGGTAAGTACATATTTACACTTCAGTTACACAAGTGCAGGGACTGAAGCGGCCTACAGGGTGGGCTTGGGTTGCTTAGATTCGCCGATACAACGGGTTGACAATGTTGTCTTGCCTCAGCTAAGACTTTTCAACCTTTCTTTTACGATTTATTTGAGTAGGCAGAGGTAACTGAGGTTTGCTACTGCCCCTTCAGCGCAACCTGGGAATTCTCCTACTTGCGAAGTTGAAGAGCAGAAACGTCTTTTAATTTTTACGACAATCAAAGTGCAGGACGAAATTAACGCATTCGAGACGTGCCGCCTCTGGATACGCGGCATACGCCGCGTATCTAGAGGCGGCATGTATCGAATGAGTTACATTTAAGTTAGCCTTTATTTACTGAGAATATTTATAAAGGAGATATTACACTGGAGCAGGTCGGTTTGCGCTATCTGATAGCGTTTGGGTTGCTTTATCTTTGTTTAAGCAAGTGCAAGTGACAAACTCATCGTGCTTGGTGACTTCAATGCTCGATTTGGGCGCAAATGTGACTGCTGGGAAAGGGTGATGGGCCCACATGGGCTGGGCAAGATGAACAGCAATGGCCTGCTGCTGCTGACATTGTGCGCTGAGAATGGACTCGCCATCACCAACACCCTCTTCAGGCTGGCTAGTAAATACAAGACAACATGGATGCATCCCAGGTCCAAGCAGTGGCATCTCATAGACTATGTCATTGTCCGCCAGCTGGATACTCGTGATGTCAGAATCACCAGAGCCATGAGAGGAGCCGAGTGCTGGACCGACCCTCGGCTGGAGCGGTCTGTCCTCAACATGCACATTGCACCAGCACACAGGAAGAGGCCGAAACTCATCCGACCTTCATTCAACCTGGCCAAGCTGAAGCGCCCGGACGTCAAGGAAAACTTCCAGTCCGACCTTGATTACCTGCTAACTGCCCATGGACCGTTGACTGGCAACCCAACTGAAGTGTGGAACCAGTTCAAGGGGATGGTGACGGAGTCTGCCAAAGACGTGCTTGGACCCAAGCAGAGGATACACCAGGATTGGTTCGATGAGAACAATGAAGAGATCAACAAGCTACTGGAGCAAAAGCGCAGTGCCTTCATCGAGTGGCAGAACATCAACTCCTTGTCCAAGAAAGACCGCTACAAACACCTTCAGAGAAAAGCCCAGGGAGAGCTCCGCAACATGCAGGACACCTGGTGGGACAGCAAGGCAAAAGAACTTGAACACTTTGCTGAATCCAACAACTCCAAGGAGTTTTTCAGCGCAATGAAAGCTGTCTACGGCCCTGCCAGACCCTCTCTTTTCTTCCGACGGCTTCACCTTGCTGAAGGACAAAGGCAGCATCACTGAGCGCTGGAGAGAACACTTCTCAAATCTGCTGAACCTGCCTTCCACTGTCGACACCGCGGCCCTGGACATGATTCCCCAGAAGCCGACACTGGATGACCTTGACCTCCCGCCTACCCTGGACGAGGTCAAGAAAGCGATCAACCAGATTAGCTCCGGCAAGGCTGCAGGCGTGGACGGCATCCCCGCAGAACTCTTCAAAGCAGCTGGACCTGAGACCCTTGATGCCTTTCTCAACATTCTGACATGCATCTGGGCAGAGGAGAACATGCCACAGGAATTTAGAGATGCTACAATCGTCTCCCTGTTCAAGAACAAGGGCAGCAAAGCAGACTGTGTCAATTACCGAGGGATCTCACTCTTGTCCATTGCTGGCAAGATCCTCGCGAGAGTCATCCTCAACCGCCTGATCAGCTCTGTATCTGAGGAAGCACTCCCAGAGGCTCAGTGTGGCTTCAGACCCGGCCGCAGCACAGTCGACATTTTATTCTCTGTGAGACAGGTCCAGGAGAAATGCATTGAGCAGCACATGGACCTCTACGCTGTCTTCATAGATCTGACCAAAGCATTCGACACCGTGAACAGAGAAGCGCTTTGGGTCATCCTCGCAAAGCTCGGCTGCCCAAGGAAGTTCACCAACATCATCCGCCTCTTTCATGATGGAATGGTAAGAGTTGTCCAGTCAAACGGCGACACATCCGCACCCTTCGACATTTCCAACGGTGTGAAACAAGGTTGTGTTTTTGCCCCCGTGATGTTCAACCTTTTCTTCACGTGTGTCCAGACCCATGCAATACGTGACCTTAAGAAGGGAGTGTACCTGAAGTACAGACTAGACGGCTCTCTCTTCGACCTCCGTCGACTGAACGCCTGGACCAAGACCATCGAGAGACTGATCCTTGAGGCGCTGTTTGCCGATGACTGTGCGCTGATGGCGCACACGGAGTCTGACCCCAAGACCACCGTCAACAGGTTTTCGGAAGCCTCTCGACTGTTTGGCCTCACCATCAGTCTCAACAAGACTGAGGTCCTGCACCAACCAGCCCCAGGCACAAGCCCCCCACCCCACCCACCCACCCAAAGTGTATATCGAAGGCACCGAGCTGAAGACTGTCGACCAGTTCAGGTACCTGGGGAGCATCATCTCTTCTGACGGTACTATCGAAAAGGAAATCGCAGCTCGCATCAGCAAAGCCAGCCAAGCCCTGGGTCGTCTGCGCACTCGTGTGTTGAATAACAACGTCATGCTCTCCACCAAGATCAAAGTCTACAAGCAGTAGTCCTCCCCAGCCTCCTCTACGGCTGTGAGTCATGGACGCTGTACAGAATTCACCTCAAACAGCTTGAACGTTTCCACATGAGATCCCTGCGCTCACTCATGGGCATCAAATGGCAAGACAAGGTGGCAAACCTGGAAGTCCTGGACAATGCTGGCTTAGTGAGTGTTGAAGCCTTGATCTTTTAAAGACACAACTTCGCTGGACAGGTCATGTCATACGCATGGATGATTCTCGCATGCCACGCCAACTCTTTTATGGTGCACTCTCAAAAGGCCACAGGAAGCAAGGACGGCCAAATAAACGCTTCAAAGACTGCATAAAAGACAGCCTCAAGTACTGCGTCTTCCAGGTAAAGGAATTTGAAGCACAAGCACAAGACAGATCTGGCTGGCGTGCCGCCACCAGGAAAGCCTGCACGCTCTTTGAACACAATCGGCGCGAACGGATCACCAGTGCCAGAGCTCGCAGAAAGACCGCGTCGACTGTCCCCACAGCTACGTTCCAGTGCCCCCATTGCCCTCGCAGGTGTGGCTCCAGGATTTGCTTGGCCAGCCACACCCGCACCCACAAATAGAAGTCATGCACAATGACGACATCATCGGTTTTCGATGATCTATCCATTATTTATACAGGTTTAAAAAATGATGCATCACAAGAATTCGGATTTTGTAATAAAAGAAAAGAAGGAATTGTTTAATTAAGATTTTTAAAGTATTATTTTAAGCTAGTGACAAGCAAGTTTCCTGTGAGATGTTTAACACATGTGTGGACTGCTTATGATGCTCTAAATTGCCTCAA
>BTPG01000008.1:156822821-156840321 GCA_036245525.1 Semisulcospira habei
TGACCCAAATTAGAATCCGTACTTTTTGTCATATTGTGATGAAACGCTATGCTCATGCATAGTGTTTACACAGTAGGGTGTTACGATTGTGGTTGTGTTATCCTGTGAGAGCGTGCGTGTGTTGATCGTAGGTAACGATCCGATGTTTATTTGAGCTATCACGGTTTCGTTTCACGTGCCTTTTTTTAGTAAGATTTTCTTTTGTTCGTGAGTAGAGCCGATTTCGTTTTGTTGTGTTTAGTCCGGTGCGTTCTAGAAGGGTCGCACTGTCTAGTGGCCTCGTAAGTGTCACGTCGGTTGACATCGCAACATTTTCGCTACTTTTTGTTTTCCTGTGCGCGTATATTGAGCAGCCTTTATTTTGTTTTGGGAATGTTCTCGTACCTTTTTGAGCTACCAGGTGATAGGGATACCATACTTTTATGTGACTTAATTATACGCTAGAATTTAGAGCTGAAGTAAGCAGCCGAGTTTTTGTAGCCTGTTACAGTTGGTTTTTTTTTTTGGAAAGTTCATGTTAATGAGCTTCGGCTGCGTGTTTCGTTCTGATTGGTTGAGTTGTATGATTTCCGTGGAAGTTTCTAGATTTTTGATAATATATATAAGGAGGGCGCTTGGAAAGCGCGTTCGTACATTGTCTTGCTTTGTCAGTTGTAGAGACACGCAGTTTATTGCGAGAGATGCTGTGTATGAGAAACTTTGAGTCGTAGTGTGGACATAGCAGAAGAGACTTTGTATCAATAGTTTGTGCATTTGAAAGTGCATTACTGTGTGGATATCGCATCGCTGAATTAAATATTGTTGGAACTGTTACTCCAGTATTGTCTACATCCTTAAGCCACGTGTGACGGACTGCAGCTGAACGAGGTTTACTTTAAAGAACTCTACGTGCGTGTGTGTCTGGTGTGTTTATCATACTTCGACTACAACTCCACCACGTAACATAGGGTAAATACGGTACAGTAGTTGTCAACGGTTTGTTTGCGCCGATAGTCCTGGTGGCACGAGGTCCACATGAAATCTTTAAGACATGGTTAACACGGGGGAGTTGTAGTGAGTTGTAGGCAAAAGCTCAGTCTGGCAGAGCAGTAGAAACATTAGTGCGGGCTATACTGTCAGCTTGGGCAGATGTATGTGAGATACCTAGCCCGTATTCCAAAACTCTGAAACCTAGAATTCAGGTATGTGTCTATATGTATTATTGTTGCTTACTGCGTTAAAGATAGTATGTGTTGGTAAGAGTAATTTGGTTGTATAGTGTTGACCGGTTTGGTTCAGTTATATTGGTTTGGAATTCAGTGAGGTAGCCGGTGTTTTCGTATACAGTTATTTACCGAGATAGATAACTAAAGGAATGTGAGGGGTGTATGTCTAAGTCAGTGTGAAGGTAGTACGTGGTTGGTTAAGCATAGTCTTTTCCAGTGTATAGAATAATGTATGGCGAGAGTGTTAGGTTATAGTCTATTTCAAGGTAGTGACAGAGATATGGGGTGTTACGGAAGTGGTCGGGTTGTGAAGCACGTGTGTGTGTGTGTGAATGAACGTGTGAATTATTTGTATCAGCCAGGTTAAGTAATGTTTTTCATGTCATCCAATATGTTGTGTGTTTAGCAAGTGTTACGATTCAGGACTTTGTGTTGTTTAGAGTGCTTGTCGAGAGTGGAGCGACGGACGCCAAGACGTCAGTCACCAGGGACCTAACGTGAGGTCATCTCTCCATCTCAATCTTCACTCGGAGAGTGAGCGGCCGGTGCCAAGACAATAGGGTCACAGCGAAGATACAGTACGAGCAACGAGGACGTTCACGATACGAGAGACAGGGCGACTCGAGGAGCGTACGAGAAAGGACTTGCACGCCTAGACGTGAAAGGGCTGACGTAACCAGGCGAGAACACCAGACAGGTTGGATAGTGAGAAACTAATACCTAGCCTGGCAGTGATATCGTGTGTGTGGATGTGGTGTTAAGACGTGATAGTGGGAAAGAAATGGTGTATATAGGTGTGGTATTTTGTGAGCATTCTTTTTATATTGTTATTTTGTATAAAAGTTACGTTAGAAAGGGAGCCCGTGCGTTGAGTTTTTACCGCATGAATGCGCCCGTCTGAGTCAGTGGCAGTGTATGCGTCTGTTGTGCGAGAGTCTGTACGTGCGACTGGGGGCGAGTCTGCGTGTGTTACACATATTTATTTAAAATTTTGGATATAGCTAGTTTGGATAAAGACATTGGATGAGTTCGTTAGCAAGCTTTATACCTTTTCAACTTCTACAGGAAAATTTAATTATTTTCAGAAAACAAATATAACAGAATAAAAACTTGTCTTCTGAAGAAAGTCAGACAGTGGCGGTGACGTAAAAAAAAAGCAACTCCGTCACCACGCAGACATTCCCCCACCCGGGTCTGCCCTGGGAGACGTGGGTGGGGTTAACTGCTTTTTAGTTCCCAGGGCACCCTGGTCAGCCCCACAGAGTGGATTTTCCCTTCTATTTTGGGGTATGTGTTTCTGTTTACCCTTGGTCCATTCACCTGTATTTTATTTTTTTTAATTCTCACTATATACTGTCTGCACTGCCTGTAGCTCTTGATATTGGATGTGTGTTGCTAAATGGTCTTAGCTTTATTTAGGCCCCCATATCGTAGGTTTATTTAACGTATTGGACCGGCTGGCGACATACCTTCAATATTTTGCTTAGGTTTTTTTTTCATAAGCAGTGCAGGCACGTCATGAGAAAGTCTTGTTGCTGTCGGGACGTTAAGCAATGTACAATCAACCACGCAGACATTGATGCAATACTCTAAATATGACGTAATTCTCTCTCTCTCTCTCTCTCTCTCTCTCTCTCTCTCTCTCTCTCTCTCTCTCTCTCTCTCTCTCTCTCTCTCTCTCTCTCTCTCTCTCTCTCTCTCTCTCTCTCTCTCTCTCTCTCTCTCGGGAGCGAGTTCGAGCTCACGAATGTAGCACACCAAAAAAAGTTCAGAGTCAATTAGCGAAGCAAAATTAGGCGATTTCGTCACTAATCAAGCTTCTACTGTTTGGATTTTACCACCAGTGTCTTGGCCTATCTACGCTGATCATAACGGTGTAAATTTGGACTTTGTGCGACCACAGACTTCTGCCACCTGACTGGTTTTACTGTATCGCCATTGAACTGAGTACGGCGATCGTCGGGGTGACTTTTAGTACAACACTGCCAGCTACGTGTACTGTGTAGTACTGTGTATTACTGTGTAGCACTGTTGTGTCAATCAAACTGTGCTAAGATGGCAGACAAAGAAACTCTATCCGCAGATTCACCCGAGGTCTCTGGAATTACATCACCTTTAGTCATTGTCAGTGAAATTCAGCGTATAATCGACAAGCAGACACAGGTGATTGACGAGAAACTGGGATCTCTTCGTGCTGACCTTTGTGATGTGTTGACCTCTATACAGGCGATTGGCACCGACATTGCTGACGTGAAGCAACGCGCTCGCAGCCTGGAGGACACCTGCAAGGAACTGACTGAGAAGCAGGAGGAGGTTTCCGAGTCTGTAGAAGACTTGCAGGAGGACATGGAAGATCTGCGGAAACGCTACGAGGAAGAACTAGACAAGCTAGAGGCGTTCTCACGTAGGGACAATCTGCGACTTTTTGGAATCGTGGAAACGCCAGGCGAGACCTGCGATTCCGCTGTGCCACCAAAGTACTGGAATATCTGCAGGACACAGTGCCAAATAAAACCTGGACTGAGGACGATTTGGTACGCGCACACCGGTTGGGGAACAAACCGGACTTTGCTTCTGTAGCAGCCAATCGTGCCAGAGCCAACAACAAGCCCCGTCCCATGATCGTGAAGTTCGCGAGATGGAGGGACAAGATGGACGTCCTGACCAAGGCTCGTGCTGCACTCAAGCAAAAGGGGGTCAACGTTGCTGGCGACTTAACCAACCGGCAACACGAACAGATCAGACTGCACCGGGAGAAAGGCATGCGGGCATACTACAAGGGGAACAAGCTGGTCGTCGCTGGACCCCTAGAGCAACGGAACTACGACACCGACAACTTCGGCCGCCGCCATGTGACAGACAACAGCGTCAACAGAAGACCGGACAACCGTATCCAAGGACTCGGCGCCGCCGCAGCTACTGGTCAGCAGGTCAACGCGACACCGGCACGTGTGTCACACTCGGTATCACCGCTACAGCCTTCACCTAAACCAGCGAAACGGCGCCGGCCACTCAGTTCCCCTACAATTGAGGTCGGGGACGAATCCAGTATAATATTTCTTTGTCGGCCAAGCCGCGTCTCCCACCTCAATTGCACAGGATGTGTCGCCGATGCGCGCGTGTGTTGCAGAGCAGCCAGTCGATAGTGTGTTGCATTACCTTTCTGTCATGGAATGTTGATGGACTGTGGAGCAAGCTATCTGACCCAGACTTTCTGCAATATGTAAGTAATTATGACATTGTGTGTTTGTTTGAAACATTTTTAGACAATGCTTTCGTCCCGCCTGACTGCTGGTCTGATTTCACGTGTTTTTCCTTACCTCCAGTCAAACAAACTGTCACGTAAGGAAGAAGCTCGGGAGGTGTTGTTGTGTTAGTAAAATATATGTATACCAAGTTTGTTTTCAAAGTGAATATGACATGCGCTCAAAGTGTCTTTCTCAAACTTGACAGATCATTGTTTGGTACTGAATGCAATGTGCTTTTGGTCGCGTGCTATGTTCCGCCCAAGGATTCACCATTTTATAGACAATTACCGTACGACTGCCTGTTAGAAGAATTAGAACAGTGTCTTGCTAGTGCCCTCGAGCAATTTGGAGACATTCATTTCCTAATGTGTGGTGATTTTATGGTAGAACTGGGGATTTGCAGCCTAATCCATATTTGTTTCAGCTTGATCCTGATGAAACGCTACTAACTAATACCGCTATATTTGAACCTTCACGGTTTACTGAAGATATGATTGTAAATATATTTGGAAGAAAACTATTAGATTTGTGTGCATGTTTTGAACTGATGATTTTGAATGGGTTCTGTAGCCCTGATCTGTCAAAGCATCTGACATTTATCTCTCCCACTGGTTGTAGTATTAATGATTATTTTGTTGCATCTCCTGACTTTTATTTGTTTGTGTGACAAACTTGAAGTTGGCGAGAGGATAGTCTGTGCACATGCCGCTGGTCCTTACTGTGTCTTGTGTACGTGTATCACCCCACAACGATGTTTCTGATGACAATACGCAGTGTTTTTCATTTGATAAGATTATCTGGGAACCTGCTAAGGCCCAAACGCTCAGCGACAGTTTAGCTACTCCTGCATTTCTGGATGCTCTAGTAGCTGCTACTGCTGAGATCGATTATGATATTAATCGTGCATTAGACATTTTCACAGGTGCTATCAAAGACGCTGCTAGTTGCATGACAAAACAATTTCATTCCTCCACAGGCAACACACACAAAACAAACACCGCTAGTCACCCTTAGTTTGACCAGGAATGCAGAAATGCAAAAATGAGAACGCCTTACGTACATACACAAAAAACAAAACCATGGAAAATAAAGCAACGTTTGTTAACGAGAGAAAACAATACAAGAGATTAATTAGAGCTAAAGAAGTTAATTTTAAGAGGGAAACTGTTGAAAACATTCTTGAGTATAGACATAACTCTCAGGCATTTTGGAAGGAAATAAAGAAATGGAAAAGAAAACGTCGTTTAAGAAACAATATAACAAAAAAGCAGTGGTTTGATCACTTCTCTAGCATTCTAAATGAAAACATAGCACAGCAAGAGAATAATGATGATGTATTTTTATCAGAAGACTCTGAGTCTGATGAAGCCTCATTTCATGACCTAGATATTAACATAGAAGAAGCAGAAGTTATTGCTGCTTTAAAACATGCCAAAGCAGGAAAGGCCCCCGGGCCTGATGGAATTATATATGAAGTTCTTAAAGTCTCCAACCCAGCTATCATCTCCTTTCTCACTAAGTATTTTAATGCTTTATTCAACAAAGGGTTGTTCACCAGCAAATGGTCTAAAGCTATTTTCCCACTTCACAAAAAAGGAGACGTAAATATTCCAGATAATTATCGTGGTATTGCTCTGATTAGCTGTGTTAGTAAACTGTATACCCACATTTTGAACGGAAGGTTAACAGACTGGGCGGAGGAACATAATATTCTGTCTGAAACACAAGCCGGGTTTAGGAAATCCTATTCTACTGTGGACCATACATTTACACTTTATGCTATTGTTCAAAAACAACTTCTACAAAATAAGAAAGTTTATGTGGCTTTTGTTGACTTCCGTAAGCCTTCGATACTGTTAAAAGAGGTGTTTTGGAATATTTTACTGAAGGCCGGAGTGCGCGGCAAAATGCTTTCAGCTATGAAGGCAATGTATGACAGTGAAATTTTGTGTGACAGCCTGAATTGTACAGCGTTTTTTGAGTGTTTCCAAGGTCCAATTAATACTGGAGGAAGGCAGGAATTTCTGCTTACCTGCAATGACAGCCACATTTTACTGACGAAAAACTTTCTTAGCGCACCCTCTCTTTCCTATCTTTTTTTTTTGTGCTTTGGCCACTGTAGATCTATGATCACTGGTCGATCATGCACACTTCTCCCCCCTGACAGTGCTCTTACCTACTCTACTTTGTAAACTTCCTAAAATATGAGCACTGGCAGTCTCCCCTTTTCTTTTCATTTATTACTACAATATCGACTGCAACCCCTTCCCCCCTTTTGCTAGGTTCTCTTTTAGGGTGCATGGAAATTTAGCTCTAGGTGGTGGCATGGGATGTATGCCCCTGCAGACACCACAGTAAAATGTGGCTGTCATTGCAGGTAAGCAGAAATTCCTGCCTTCCTCCAGTATTGCCGATGGTGTGCTGAAGAGGTCGCCAAGACCGAAACAGCCCACACCGGCTTAATATCTGGACCCCCCTTGGGGGGACCTAGATTTAAATTTCCATGCACTAAGTGGCTGGAACAGTGGGATATGTGATACGCCCCCCTTCGTGGGGGGCTTCCATATGCATTGCTTTCAGTCACTTTCTTAGCGCACCCTCTCTTTCCTATCTTTTTTTTTGTGCTTTGGCCACTGTAGATCTATGATCACTGGTCGATCATGCACACTTCTCCCCCCTGACAGTGCTCTTACCTACTCTACTTTGTAAACTTCCTGTTTTTGTTGATGTTTGCAGATGACATTGCTTTGTTTTCATCAACCCCAAATGGCCTTCAGACTCAGCTGAACAATTTATGCAAAGAAGCATCTAAACTTGGTTTGTCTGTTAACCTAGACAAGACAAAAATAATTGTGTTTCGAAATGGTGGGTATTTGTCAAAATATGAAAAATGGATTTACGGGGGAACGAGGGTAGAAGTTGTCAATATGTGTAAGTACCTTGGGTTAAACTTTACCACACGTTTGAGTTTAAACACATCCGTCGATGACTTAGTCACTAAGGCAAAAAAATGTGTAATCGATATTTTTTGTATGTTGAAGAAAATCAACTGCGCTAGTCCTGATGTTTTTTTTTTCAAGCTGGTTGATGCACAGGTTGTCCCAATTTTGTTGTATGCCTCGGAAATTTGGGGTATAAACGAGTGTGCCGAAATTGAAAGAGTCCATACATTTGCATGTAAACGTTTTCTTGATGTCAACTTCCGCACACCGAACCTGATGGTTTATGGTTAACTTGGTCGATATCCCCTGTCAGTATTAACGTCAGTAAGATGTGTTTCCTACTGGCTTCGAATCTGTGCTTTACCTGCTACTAGATTTGCAAGTATGGCTTATCATATGCTCAAGGATATAGACGATAAAGGGAAAGAAACATGGGTGTCAAAGATAAAGAATTTGCTTTTTCGAAATGGGTTTGGTCATGTGTGGATTTCACAAGGTGTTGGAAACAGGAATGCTTTTATAAACAAGTTTAAACAAAGGATGGTTGATTGTTCCAAACAAAACTGGTCATCAAAGCTTTCTGAGAGTGAAAGTTTTACTGTGTATCGTAGTGTTAAACATACACTTGTCCAAGAAAATTATTTTGAACTGGTTAAGCCAACCTATGTCAAAAGTCTATACATCAAATTTAGACTTGGCTTAACCGAATTGCAAAGTAACAAACAAAGATATAGTACTCCCAATGCTGTAACGAAAGTGTCCATTGTGTGCCAAGGCTGTGGAAGATGAAATTCACTTTGTTTTATTGTCCATTCATAGATGAACTGCGTGTCAAATACCTATGTAAGTTTGATCTTATGAAACTCAAAAAGAAAGAATTGTGTATCCTAGACACTACTTTGGTATCAGTTTCAGCCAACTTAATCAAATTTCAAATACAAACGATTTTGAATTTCCAAAAACTACAGTAGCTCGCTTGAGCTTGCCCTTAGCACCACGTGAATGTTCTGTGTTTATGTACAGTGTGTGAGTGAATGCGCGTGATTCACGTGAGCGTGCTTGTTGGGTTCAGTTCGCGGCGGCGCTTTGAACCGATTTTCAATTGGGATAAAGCGCCTATTTAATGAGCTTATTATTATTATTATTATTATTATTACTTACCCGCAGTTTATTGCCGATTTAGCAAGATTTGTATTCCACGTGCAAACTGTGGTTCTTACTCCGACCTGGTCTGTGTAGTACACGGCTGTAGCCTGGATATGGATACCGCATTTTACATGTAGGTCAAAAGTTGCTATTATGTGCTGGCGTAAATCGAATGGGTGGGTGTGTGTGTGTGTGTGTGTGTGTGTGTGTGTGTGTGTGTGTGTGTGTGTGTGTGTGTGTGTGTGTGTGTGTGTGTGTGTGTGTGTGTGTTGATATAAACATCGCCATATGGCTTTTAAATACACCTGAATTATAAATTATGTAATGTCTCACTCCATTGTATGGACATTTTGTCTGAACAATAAACTGTCTGAGTCTGAGTCTCTCTCTCTCTCTCTCTCTCTCTCTCTCTCTCTCTCTCTCTCTCTCTCTCTCTCTCTCTCTCTCTCTCTCTCTCTCTCTCTCTCTCTCTCTCATGCGCGCATCTCCGAGAGGCATAGATCCTCATGCGCCCGGAGACAGACACACACATCGTCGCGCTTTCAGAAGAACATGCAGGTGTAGAGTGAGTGAGTATAGATTTACGTCCCGCAAGCGACAAAGGCCTTCTCAGGACGTGCCTGCGCTAAATGAAGAAAAGAACTGCAAGAAGCGCAGACAGGAGGGAGAATTTCAAAAGAAAAATACAGATGAATGGACCAGACAGACAGAAATACAACCCCCCCCCCCCAAAAAAAAAAAAATAATAAAAATAAAAAGAAAAAAAAAAAAAAAAAAAAGAGTAGAACCCACCTTGCAGGGGTTAGACAAGGTGACCCTAGGAACTAAAAAGTAGACAACCCCACCATGGTCCCCTAGGGCAGACCCGGTGGGGGATACAGGTGTACTTAGTCAGTGTATCATGTAGCTAGAAAGAGTCGGCCTGATTTCATACAAATTATATAGCAAAACTGAAATCGTACTGTGAAATTCTTGTTTTGTCAACTTTTTCTCAAATCTTGAAGCTAAAATGAACGCTAAATATAAAATTACGTAAAAATACGTCATGATAAATGACGTTTGACAAACCAATGACGTGTATGTTCTGCGCCCCTTTTAGAATTCACTGTGGCGCATTGGCAGATCCGGCTGCTAGGATTTTTCAAAAAGAGATATTTCAACACCAGAATCAGGCCAACGACGAAAGGCAGAGACCCTGCCATCAAACATTTGTCAGAGTCCAAATTCGACAAATTATCATTTTGTCCATTTTCGGTACACCGTCATTTCCACATTTATTATCAGAACTACTTCAGATTTTGCAGGAATGTAGTGCTACACATATAAGATTCAAGATTCAAGATGACTTATTGTTGCTTTAATAGAAGACAATCATACACAGTAAAAATTGTTTTGCCACCGCAGGTGATGCTCACATTCACTCACTCGCTCATTCCACAAATTACAATAACTGAGCTACAAAATGGGCAATGACTCGGGACGGGTAAAGCCCGTCGCCAAGGCATCTAATGGCCGGCGCCAGTGGCCTCATCCCGACCCGAACCTCCTTGACAAAAAAACAGAATGCTAAGACAGCCCTATGTCTCCTGAACACACTAGTATATGCTCTGTTGTTAAATTCCTACTTGACTAAAGCTAGTGCATAAGAATACAAGTTAACAACAGAAACAAATTGCCGTCGAAAGGAAAATAATCTCCGATCTAGGCAACATAAAACAACGGTCAAATCTGCACCTGGACGCCCGTCGCTATAGTACAGCAACGCCGGTGTTCGGAGGGCACCGCTCCGACAAAGTCCGACAACATCATTTATAACCCATAATATCATGGTGGTAACAGTCAAGAGTCATAAGGAAATAAAACCAGCACCCCCACACACGTTCATTTTCACTGGCACGCCGCTTGTTGGGAAATATCTGTCAACAGCGAAGGTCGGCGGGCCAGGCAGTACGTGATACATAAACAGGGCCGCCGCGGTGGTAGGAAAGCTCGCTGGTAAATTCTTCTCTGTGTGCTTCCACGCTCTTCTGTGGGGTCTGTCAGAATAAAGAAAAATCTGGCAGTGGGTTAGTCTGTGAATAATGTAGGGATGGAGCCCGGAACAGCACATGTTTAGTAATTCCACAGTTCATCTGCACGCTCTTCTTTAGATCATAGGCTGGCACGACTGGTGAAACAAGTCCAAATTCAGTCCGAATAGTGTACAAGATTAAGACCATGTTATAGTCGGTACACCACAGCTATCACATAAAGTTGTCAAAAAAAGTACATCATTGTTTCCTCAGAACTTGATGGCACAACACTGCCTGGAAAATAATAATAGGAGTCGCTTCGAAGCACAGTTGGCGAATTTTGCCAGAGTGGCCGGCCAGGGGATGTCAACGCGATGATATAGAACACACATACAAATACATTCTCGGATATCTTATATACTTTGCCGTTCATGTGTTCTTGAAAACGCGTCTTTTTCAATATGATCACTTGTACGGGTGAGCCTCTCTCCCTAAGGATTACGTCGCTCCCCTACCATACACACACACACTTACTCACACACACACACACACATACCCTACTGCACCCTATTCCCGTCTTTCTTTTTCTTGTCCTCACAAACAATCATGCTCATCAGATACACAAGCCAACAACTCCTATCTCTACGTCGCCACGCCACCTACTGCGCGGCCGGTGCGGCCGACAGTGTTGCAGATGCCTTACGCGGCATTCGATCGCGAAAGAGAGGCCACAGAGGCGGAATTAGCAGAAGGCCGGACTCACCACCACACACTTCTTCCCCTTTTCCTATGCCCTTCCAAACCTTCCGCCTCCCCCCGCCTCCTCGAATTCTCCCCTTCCTTCCTTCTCTCATTTCTTCTCCTCCCTTCCTCATCTACTGCTCCCTGCTCTCCTCGGCCGCCCCCTCTCTCGACCTCCTTCCCCTTCATCCCCTCACCCCCTCCTCCTTCGCCTGCTTTTTCCTCCTCGACCCTCCTCCCCCTTTCTCCTCCCCTTTACCCTCCCCCTCCCTCTTCCTCATCTTTTCCTACTCCCCTTCCTCCCCCCCTCCCCTCCCCCCTCACCCTCCTCTTGCATCCTCTTTCTTGCCCGGTTCTCCTTCCCCGTCTTTTCCTCCTCCCCCTCCTCCCTCTTTCCCCCCTCCATCCTCTTTCCCCCTCCCCACCCTCCTCCTCCTTTGTCCTCTTCTTCGTCCGTTTCTTCTCCCTCTTTCACTTCTGCCTCATCCAACCTAAAACTGTGTCTGTTCAATGCACAGTCTGTCTGCAGAGATGGCAAAGCCGACGTGATTTCAGATTTCATTCTAGACAATGACCTAGATGTTGTCGTGATCACCGAAACGTGGCTCCGCCCAGCTGGCGATGAACCCATCATCGCCAGCGTCATTCCGAGTGGCTACCGCCTGGCCTCCTTCCCGCGCGCTTCCAGAGGGGGTGAAATTGCCATCATCTAAAGAGACTGTCTTTCTGCTCACCTCTCCTTCTGTCAGTCTCTCCCTTTTGCTCATCCCTCCTTTGAATCTGTCGAGGTCGTAGCTACACTCCCTGGCCAGTCCCTCATCTTCTCATGTATCAATTGCCCTCCTCCAAATTCTCCCCCCACGGGTCTGCCCTAGGGGACCTTGGTGGGGTTGTCTACTTTTTAGTTCCTAGGGTCATCTTGTCTAACCCCTGCAAGGTGGGTTCTACTCTTTTGGGGGTTTGTATTTCTGTCTTTCCCATTCATCTGTATTTTTCTTTTGAAATTCTCCCTCCTGTCTGCGCTTCTTGCAGTTCTTTTCTTCATTTAGCGCAGGCGCGTCCTGAGAAGGCCTTTGTCGCTTGTGGGACGTAAAGCAATCTATACTCACTCACTCACTCACTCACTCCAAGTTCTCAAAACAAACTCACAAACTCCATGTTCCTCACCGAGTTCGACCTCCTCGACCACTACAGCACACGACCCGGAAAACACATCCTTCTTGGCAACTTCAACTTCCATTTCGACAAACCCGACCACCCTGACACAAAACGCCTTTTCACGTCACTTTCAAACCACAATCTTACACAACACATCACTAAACCCACCCACCGACTCGGCCACACCCTCGACTGGATCATCACCCGCTCCTCCGATCAACTCTTTCTCGACTCCGATACCTCCTATGTGCTCCCCTCTGACCACCTCGCTATTCTCGTCTCCCTCAACCTACCTCCCACGAAGAAACCCAATCTCCTTGTCTCTCTTAGCAAACTAAAATCTGTCAACCGAGAGAGCTTCTTCAACGAAGCTGTCGACCTTCTCTTGGACCCCGGCCCCTCTCCTGATTTTGCATCCCATTTCGATTCCTCCCTTCGAAAACTCCTAGACACCCATGCCCCTGTCACCACCTGCTCCATACCCAACCGACTCCCCTCCCCTGGGCTCACTGATGACATAGCTGAGGCCAAGCGCGAGCGCCGACAAGCGGAACGCCGCTGGCGCTCATCCGACCTCACCGTTCACAGACAGATCTTTCAAACCACCAGATCCAAAGTCTGCAGAATGATATCCGACTCCAAACGTAAACACCTTCAAAACAAAATCCTGGAATCCACTTCTTCCAAAACCCTCTACGCTACCATGAACACACTCCTAGGGCACTTCTAAAGACTTTCCTCTCCCGAACACACACAGCAAAGAAGAACTCCCGTCCCCTTTTTCCACCTATTTTTCCGACAAAATCCAAACTCTGCGTAACACACTCGATACTCTGCCTTCTCCGCCTTGCTCTCCCGATCCCCCCTTTTCCGGCACTCCCCTCTTGTTCTTCCGCCCCGTCTCTCAGGATGAAGTCCTCAAGACCATAAAGTCCATGCCTTTCAAAACCTGCGAACTAGACCCCCTCCCAGCTTCTCTCTACCGGGACGGCCTTCCAAAACTTCTGCCCTTCATTACCGACATCATCAACATATCTCTAGAGAATGGCTCCGTCCCCGATATCTTTAAGTCCGCCATCGTCCGTCCTCTCCTAAAAAAACACAACCTCGACCCAAACGATCTCAAGAACTATCGCCCAGTCTCCAATCTTTCTTTCCTGTCCAAGCTTCTTGAGATTCTCAACCAGCTCAACCTCTACCTCGCCGACAACAACCTCCTTAGTCCCTTCCAATCTGCCTATCGCAAACATCACAGCACTGAAACAGCCCTTCTACATATCCTAAACGACCTGCTCCTCTCCACCGACTCGGGCAAAATCTCCCTTCTTTCGCCACTCGATCTCTCAGCCGCCTTTGACAGTATCGAAGACTATCCTCCTCCACCGCCTTTACCACTCCTTCAGCATCACTGACTCTGCTCACTCCTGGTTCCTCTCCTACCTCTCCGACAGACAGCAGTCCGTCACCATCGACGGCGTCTCCTCCAACCCAGTCATGCTCTCTTACGGAGTTCCACAGGGGTCCGTCCTTGGCCCGGTCCTTTTCACACTCTACACCTCCCCCCTGTCCATCATCATCCAGTCTCATCACATACACTACCACCTCTACGCTGACGACTCACAACTACTAGACAAAGACAAACTCGACAACACTCAGTCACTACTGACTCGCACGGCTGACTGCTACGAAGACGTGAAAAACTAGATGACAGCAAACAAACTTAAAATGAACGACGACAGAACGGAAGCCATGCTGATAGGCACTCGCCAGAAACTTTCCCAGCTCCCTCCATCGCTCCACCTTCAACTCGACAACACCCCCATCTCCCTCTCTGACTCGGCCAAGAACCTCGGCGTTATCCTCGATTTCTCTCTTTCCATGACCAGCTTCGTCTCCGCCACGGCCCAGGCATGCTATTTCCACCTCCGTCGCATCAGTCAGATAAATAAAAATACCTCACCACCGAAGCTGCCACCAAACTTGCTGTCTCGCTCATCTTATCTCGCATCGACTATTGCAACTCTCTCCTTTCCGGCCTCCCCCACTCCACCACTTTCACTCTCCAGCGCGTCCTCAGAAAGAAAAAAATCCGACCACATCACTCCCCTGCTCAAACTCCTTCACTGGCTCCCCACCCCCCAACGCATCCAATATAAGATTCTGTCTCTCTGCTACAAATCCCTGAACAACTACGCTTCTACCTATATCTCCAACTTACTTCACCCCTACACTCCTTCCCGCTCCCTCCGCTCCCCTTCCGACCCTCTCTGCCTCCACATCCCCCGCACCAAACTCAACACTTTCGGCCCCCGCTCCTTCTCCGTCTACGGTCCATCCACCTGGAACACTCTCCCACTCTCTTTCCGTCAGAAACACTCTCTCTCCTCCTTCCAGTCCGCCCTCAAAACTCACCACTTTCAACAGTTCTAGCACTATATCACACACTCCCCACCCCAAGCTGACTGTCGTAATATATTTGTGGTACGTGTGTCACTGTCTAAAGCGTGCGCATGCGTGCGCGAGTTGTGAGTGCACGCATAGAGTTATAATTATTATAAGATAAGCGCACTATAAATACCGTAATTATTATTATTCTTATTACATAAAATCAGTAGCTCGAAATGTGAAAAGAATTTTGTTCAAAGCGTAAGCACGTTCCGTGAAGGTAATTGAAGGAAGGTAATTGACTGACATTGAGACTCAAGTTGTGTCATAAGAGTGTTTTGGTTTGCTAGTTAGAGGTTTCAAGGGGGTGCTTCGTGCTTATAGTATATTTTTAGATACTTACAACTCAAGACAAAATCATTGTATTACGATTAGGCAATCCCAGTAGTACTTGTCGCCTCTCGTGACCGAATAGAGATTTGATGTCACAGGAAAAGTCGAGGGCTACATAAACTCCCATACGGTCCCTCGAATCGACAAGAACCACTAGAAAAGCCTGATTTTAATACATGTATGATTGTCCCCCATAATCCGCGCCTTGAGGCCGTCCGTTGTCACTCTTATGGGTTAGACGTTGAACACCAATGAACCGTAAGTACCTTTTCTTGAGCAACATTAACCCTTTCAGTGCCGGTAAGATATGGCGGTTCATAACAACAACAACCAACCAACCCCAACCAACCAACCAACAAACTCAAACCAACCCCATCCAACCAAACCCAACCAAACCCACCAACCAAAACCACCAACCAAACCCACCAACCAAACCCCCCCCCCTCCCCCAACCGGGTCTGCCCTAGGGGACCTTGGTGGTGTTGTCTACTTTTTAGTTCCTAGGGTCATCTTGTCTAACCCCTGCAAGGTGGGTTCTACTCTTTTGGGGGTTTGTATTTCTGTCTTTCTGGTCCATTCATCTGTATCTTTCTTTGAAATTCTCCCTCCAGTCTGCGCTTCTTGCAGTTCTTTTCTTCATTTAGCGCAGGCACGTCCTGAGAAGGCCTTTGTCACTTGCGGGACGTAAAGTAATCTATACTCACTCACTCACCAACCAAACCCACCAACCAAACCCACCAACCAAACCCACAAACCAAACCAACCAACCAAACCAACCAACCAACCAACAACTAACAACCCACAACAAACAACCAACCAAACAACACACAACAAAAACAACACACAACAAAAACACCAACCAACCCAACCCAACCCAACAACCCCCAAACCCCACCCAATACCACCCAACACCAACCAACACCAACCAACAACACCAACCAACACCACCAACCAACACCGAACAACAACCAACAACCAACCAACCACCAACCACCAACCAACAAATCACCAACCAACAACCAACAACCACCGCAACAACCCCAACAACCAACAACCACAACAACCAACAATCACAACAACCACAACGACCAACAACCACAACAACCAACAACAACCAACAGCCGCAACAACCAACAACAACCAAAAACCAACAACCAACAACCACAAACAACCACTACAACCACAACAACAACCAACAACCACAACAACCACCCACAACCACAACAACCAACAACCACAACAACCACAACGACCAACAACCACAACGACCACAACAACCAACAATCACAACAAAGACAACAACCAACAACAACAACCAACGACAACAACCATCACAACCACAACAACCACCAACCACAACAACCACAACAACCAACAACCACAACAACCAACAACCAAAACAACCAACAACCAACAACCAAAACAACCAACAACCAAAACAATCAACAATAACAACAACCAGCAACCAACAACCACAACAACCAGCAACCACAACAAACAGCAACCACAACAACCAACAACCGCAACAACAACCAACAACCACAACAACCAACAACCACAACAAACAAAACCCACAATAACCACAACAACAACAACCACAACAATCAACAACAATCAACAACCACAACAACCAACAACCACAATAACCAACAACAATCAAAACGACCAACCACAACAACCAAAAACAACAATAACCAACAACAACAACCAAAAACAACAACAACCACAACAACAAATAACATCCAACAACCAACAAAAACCAACAACAGCCACAACAACCACAACAGCCAACAACAACCAACACAACAACCAACGACCAGTAACAAACAACAACCAACGACCAACAACAACCAACAACAACCAACAACCAAAAACAACCAACAACCAATAACAACAAAAAACCAACAACCAACAACAACCAACAACAACCACAACAACCAACAACCAACAAGAACCACAACAACCAACCCCAACAACAACCAACCACAACAACAACCAACAACCACAACAACAACCACAACAACAACCAACAACAACAACCACAACAACAACCAACAACAACCACAACAATCAACAACCACAACCACATCAACCAACAGCCACAACAACCAACAACCACAACGACCAACAACCACAACAACCAACAACAATAACAACCACAACCACATGGGGACGTAGCTTAGTGGATAAGACACTGTGCTAGCAGTTGTAAGATCCCGGGTTCGAATCCCCTGGTGAGCAGGAATGGGATCTGGACTTTTCCTCATTCC
>BTPG01000008.1:156845321-156907821 GCA_036245525.1 Semisulcospira habei
CACTTGTATGTTCCTTTATTGGAAGAAATTGGACAGTGATGGTCCAAAATATAACTTTATGCTAAAAAAGTGTACCGTTTGTTGACCATAGGCTACAGAGTTGGACCAGCATCCGCCACAGAGGGGCAACTACACAGCCATGCAGAAAGTGATCATCACAGTTGAAGATGTCAACGACAACAGACCAAGCTTTTCAGGCACCAGATTTTCCGCACGAATTTTGGAAAACTCCGCGGCAGGCACTCAGTTAGGTCTAGACAATGGAGAACAGATTTACGTTCAGGACAAAGACCAGGTAGAAAACGAAAGAAACTTAAAGAGAATTTTACACATTTAAACTGTTCAGTGCAGAAAAAATGTGACCACCACCCAACTGAAAGAGGTATAGATCCTCATGAGCCCCCGCAGTTGCGGGGTTCATGAGGATCTATGCCTCTTGCTGACACTACTTTGAATCCATGTCCCTGGACATCTAGGGTTTGGGGTTTTGAATCAACGAAGATTACAGAAACACAGTCTGAGTCAGCTGGTTCTGTACTGGTTAAACCATTGGAATAATAACAAACTATGGACTGATTTCTAGGCGCCAAGTTATTCTGCACCACCCTTGCACTACCATGATCGTTGTGTCTCCTTAGGTGTAATGTAGCCTTTAAAGGACAACACCCACATTTCGAAATTTCGATCTTACGTCTAACTGTGTTAAAAGCAAGACACATATGGCCAAGATCTTTGTCTTGTCTATCGCGTGTTTTCTTTTTCTTGTTGGTTTGACTATTCCTTGTGTTTTACACGTCACGCAGTTGTTTGTTTTTGGTTTGGATGATAACACAAGCCGAGGCAATATTTTTGTTACTGTTTTCTAGACAGAAGTCTAGGCCCTAATATTTTGCGCTAAGAGTAAAGTGCATATCTGTATTTTCTTTATCTAATCTTTCTTAACAATTGGTCCATGCTTAGCATCTTCGCACACTTTTCTACGTTTATTATACTTACCTATTTTGTAGGGTACCAACAGTGCAATAAAGCTCACCCTGTTCGACCCCACGAGTACTTTCGAGCTGGTGACAACAAGCATGCGGTCGAGTGGAATACTATCCATTTGGGTCAAGAATCATGCAAATCTAGACTTTGAAGCTAGAAAACAGATCAATTTTACGGTAAGGATTTCGTTGTCATCGAGTGAATGGGAAATTACATTATGATTTACATGTACATGCATGGTCACTAAATCCCGCTGTTGAGTAGAAGCGAAAGGAAATTAGCCGAGGCCGTAATCTTATAACATGCGATTTACGTGGCATTGCAAACCCTTGACCCCCTGCCCCCCCCCCCCCCCCAACCTCACAGAGCAGAACCCAACGAAGATGGAAGCACACTTAGAAAAGTCAGTAACAACACAACAGTCTTTTCTAAGCGTGCTTCTGTTTTCGTTTGGTTATTCTCTGCATTTTACACGCTTGGCAGTCACCTTTTGTGTATTTTGAAAATCATCAGTGCATGTTCTAAATTGATGTTTGGTGCTAAAAATACAATTTCAATTAATCCAGTGTTAATCCAATCTTTTTGTGGTGGTTAGTCATATAACTTTTGGAATGGTACCTTGGTAGGTACCATTCCAAAAGTTATATGACTAACCAACACAAAAAGAAATACACTTTGACAGGACAAACACAAAACAGTAACATGTTTATGCTGGTCCTTTAAAAGCGTGTTTCTTTCTTTGGTATCTCTTTGAATTTTACACGCTTAGCAATCACCATTTTGGTCTGGATGTTAAAATGTTACTCCTTTTTTTTTTCTTTTTTTTTTCTTTTTTGTTGACATGATGTTTTTAGATCACAGCAGAAGACAGTGGTGGCGCTGGCAACATCAACAGTACTGCACATGTTACGGTTCAGATCCTCAATCTCAACGAATTTTCGCCCAAATTTACCCAGAGCAACTATTCGAAAGACGTTCAAGAGGGCACCCCGAAGGACTCTTCGGTCATACAAATTAATGTAAGAAATGTCTTTTATCTAGTGGTCATTAGTTACATTTAGCTCGGGTTAGAATGATCAATATTGTCCGCTAAACACTAGCTAGTAACCATGGAACCAAAACGAAAGAAAGGTTGGTGGATTGATTGATGGATTAATTGGTGGGTTGATTGGTTGACTGATTGATTAATTGGCCGACTGACTGACTAGTTCGTTGGTTGGTTGGTTGGTGGGTTGGGTTGGGTTTGGTTGGGTTGGGTTTGGTTGGGTTGGGTTGGTTTGGGTTGGTTTGGGATGGATTGGTTGGTGGGGTTGGTTGGTTCGTTCGTTCGTTCGTTGGTTCGTTCGTTCGTTCGTCGGTCGGTCGGTCGGTCGGTCGGTCGGTCGGACTGTTAGTCGTTCGATCGGTCGGTCAGTTCGTTGGTCGATCGGTCGGTTCGTTGGTCGGTTGGTTCGTTCGTTCGTTCGTTGGTTAGTTGGTTGGTTCTTTGGTTGGTTGGTTGGTTCCTTGGTTGGTTTGTTAGTTCGTTGGTCGGTTCGTTCGTTTGTTCGTTGGTTGGTTGATTGGTTGGTTGGTTGGTTGGTTGGTTGGTTGGTTGGTTGTTTGGTTGGTTGGCTGGCTGGTTGGTTGGTTGGTTGGTTGGCTGGCTGGCTGGCTGGTTGATTGGCTTGCTGGTTGGTTGGTTGGTTGGTTGGTTGGTTGGTTGGTTGGTTGGTTGGTTGGTTCGTTCGTTCGTTCGTTCATTTGTTCGTTCGTTCGTTGGTTGGTTCGTTGGTTGGTTCGTTGGTTGGTTGGTTGGTTCGTTCGTCCGTCCCTTGGTTCGTTGATTCCTTCATTGGTTGGTTGGTTTATTCCTTCGTTGGTTTTTTCGTTCGTTTGTTGGTTTGTTCGTTCGTTCTTTCGTTCGTTTGTTCGTTAGTTGTTTCGTTCGTTCGTTGTTTCAGTTGTTCGTTGGTTCGTTCGATTCGTTCGTTCGCTGGCTGGTTGGCTGTTTGTTGTTTAGTCGGTGGATCGATCGATCGATCTATCTGTGGATTGTACTTTGAAGTACAGCAGCAATGACGTAAACGGACGCAGCAAACTGTGTGAATCACCAGTAGATGGAAATGACACAGAAAGAAACGAACGATTTCATCAAAACACGTAAATGTCACAGTTAAATAGAACAAGATGAGGATTTCATCCCAAAGTTACTGTATTGTTTGGAGCTCACGTGTTTTCTCTTTTAGGAACATTCTGAGTTGTTTATATTTTTAAGCTTATCCTTCTGATCCATTTTCCGCCTCTCTAAGCCAACCTCTGATCAACACACACGCCGGCGCACACAAAAAAAGACGGACACACGGCGCTTCCCGCCATTAGTATGCTCTGTGAGCTGGAGTATCGACCGAAATTCTGAAGATAAGACATCGCTGGTCTCACGACGCCGTGGATTACGAACTTATTTCAATATCCCCCTTTAATCTCGCCCCCCCCCCCCCACCCTCCCCCACCCACTCCCAACCCTCCCATCCTCCCGCAACCTCCATCCTCCCCCCTCCCCATCCGCCCACACCTACCCGCCTGATCCGCACGGCATTGGCACACACACGGCGCTTCCTACCGGTTATACGTTCTGTAGGCTGGAGTAGCCACAGCCAATAAGGTGGAATGGCTCATGCCCACAAAGCCTCTTCTGCATGAGCTTGTATCACTCAGCCGTTTAAGGATCAGCTAATCATATCACGCTTAGGTGACTTAATTGATACTCTTTGGGGGATCTAGAGTGCGTGCCCACTTATCAAACCTTTGCTGTACAATGACTCACGAGAAGCACCACTTATTACTCTGACCTGCACGTATTCATCGCTTAGTGGTACAGTTAGGAAAATGATTCCGACTCGCTTATATGAGAGGTACGGTGGCTGAGGACACTAATCAGGCATGCACAACACTAATCTCATGCATACTCATAAACATCACACGCAACAACTGATGACACAACAACTGACACACAACAACTAACCAGGACAACGTTTAACATGAACAATCACAACACATCACGTCTTACAGGACAGGATCAATCTCACTTCAAGCATTCATAGACATAAGGACAAGAATAAAGAAGTTACATCGCCACAGTGACTTAGAGTCTACATAGTGATAATTAAGGTCTGCTCACCCAAAATAGCGAATCGGCTGTTCAGAATCATGATGGTGGTCGGTGGGTCTAGCGGGTGCCACGACATGTCCAGTCAGGAACGGAGCCCTTGAAACGCACACCGACCCTTCTTTTTAAAGTTTTGGTGTACTATATCCGAACGTGACGTGGTAACCTATTTACCGATTCCCTCACAACATTCTGCTTACTCTGGCATTCCTTTTGTGCCCCTTACCTCCTGGGTCGAGCCTGTGCCACGACCACTCAGACACTTAATCCTTCTTACCCTAGTTCCATCTAGGTCAATATTCGCCTTTGACCCGACACATTACCCTGACTATCTGTTAACTATACATAATAGTCACTCTGTGACACTTGCAAGCATATTCCACCTTTTCCACAATACGTTCACAAATATCATACAAAAATTGAGAGACTGTCTTCCTAAAATAATGAAGGAAAATGTTGTGCCAGCTCATACACATGTAAAACACTGACGTGATGTGATTGCACAAATTAAAAATAGTGTATAAAACACTGACGCGTGTTGTGCTTTTACGTCACCGTCACCGATTCTTCTGATGAAATCAAGGAGTCTTACTTTTGACAATTTTTCCGCATTCAACTTTTATTTTCAAAAACGTTGAAGAGGCACAAAGCTTACTAACGAACTCATTCAATGTCTTTCTACAAACTAGCCATATCCAAAATTGCAAGTGCATATAATCAAAATTGCGGACTCTTATTTGGGTCAACCTATATATTCTATAATCGGACTGTTATATCTTCAATGAGACATCAAATTACAATATGCTCGGAGGCTTTCTTAGCCACCCTTTGAATACAGTATTTCGCTAAGTTTCAAGCGTGTACGTACATCAGTATCTGATATTCTCGTGTTTACATACATACACAAACACATACACCCACTCACACACGCATACACACACACACACATACGCACATACGGCCTTTCGCACCAAATGTACGTTCAGCATTGAGGTTAGAGTGGCTAGACGTAACGTCATTTTAAATCCCTTCTATTTATAGAAGGGACTTTTTACGACGGGTCGCGGTGGGGCGAATTTAATAGCATGTCTATGATGTCAAAGGCGGGCAGGCCTAATCCTCTGACAACTGAAGTAACAAGATAAAAATTACGTCATACCTCGCTGCTGACTGTACATTTGGCGCGAAATTCCATGTGTGTGTGTGTGTGTGTGTGTGTGTGTGTGTGTGTGTGTGTGTGTGTGTGTGTGTGTGCGTGCGTGCGTGCGCGCGCGCGTGCGTGCGTGCGTGCGCGTGCGTGCGTGTGCGTATGTATGTAAACAAGAGAATCTCCGATATTGATGTACGCACAAGCTTGAAACATGACAAAATACTTTCTTCCAGGGGTGGCTGAGAGAGCCTCCGAGCATATTGTAACGGATGTCTCCTTTATACATAAAAGACAGTTTATAGAAAGTAGTTGACCCAGATTAGAGTCCGTAAATTTTATCATATTTACTTGAAATTTTGGATATAGTTAGTTTGGAGAAAGACATTGGATGAGTTAGTTAGCCAGAGTTGTACATCTTCAACTTTTAAAATAATAATTAATTCATTTTTGCAAGTTTTGGATCCACGGTATACTCCCACCAAACAGTCAACCCTTAAAGAGGCTGT
The DNA here is from genome assembly GCA_036245525.1 of Semisulcospira habei. Taxonomy (NCBI): domain Eukaryota; kingdom Metazoa; phylum Mollusca; class Gastropoda; family Semisulcospiridae; genus Semisulcospira; species Semisulcospira habei. The sequence goes on from BTPG01000008.1 coordinate 156,851,110, forward strand.
ATGGAACAAATCAGTCAGCCCTGGAAGAGGCTGCGTGGCTTTCGGATAAGTGACGTGAAACATCAATTTTGTCACTGTGTACACGGCGTCGTGAGACTAGCGATGCCAATACGTCAAGCTTATATTGACGTCATTGTGCTGCTGGTGCTATTCTTCTTCAGAATTCAGGTCCCTACTCCAGCCCACAGAGCGTACTAATGGCGAGAGGCGTCGTGTGTCCGTCTTATTTGTGTCTACTGTACAGGCGTGTGTGATGATCAGACGTTGGATGGAAATGGATCAGAAGGATAAACTTAATAATACGAACAACTCTGAATGTTCCTAAAGGAAAAATGCATGCGAGGTCCAAACAATACAGTAGACTTTGGGATGAAATCCTCATCTTGTTCAATATGAGATATTTCAACATCAGAATCAGAGCAAAGACAAAAGGTGGAGACCGTTGACACCGAGGACAGCTCTCATATACTTTGTGGGTTATGGTTCATCTCATCTTGTTGTCTTGTTACTTCTTTGCGAGACTATGAGCCCCGCCCGCCTGTTATACAGTACGGTAGACAAAAATGCTGCATATATGCACACAAACGTTACAGTGGCATATGTCTGCTGGTCTGTGAATTTGGAAACTATACAGAACACACATGTATTAGCATTAATCTGTTATGAGCATTTTCTTTTCATTCCAGGCTCACGATAGTGATGACGGAGACTTTGGGCATATCGAGTATTCTTTGCGAAACGACCGGGGCATGTGAGCAGAGATTTGTATATCTCTTGTAGAAGTACGAAAGAAATTCAATCCTGAATTGAACAGCTGTAAAACATACTTCTCCTTAAAAAAAAATAAAAATAAAATAAAAATAAAAAAGCATGAACTATATAGAAAGCAGCCGTGTGAGCTGCAAACCAATCTGCTCCATGGCGGGCTTTGATTCAAAGAACTCACTTATACAACGGGTAATTAATGTTGCCTTGCCTCAAGTAAGACTTTTCTACCCTTCTTTTCATAATCCATGTGACCAGGCTCACGTACCAGAGGTTTTGCTCTGCCTTTGAGCGTAGCGAAAGGAACTGGCCCGCGTACAAAGGAGTGTTAGAGCAGAAACGTCTTTCATTTAACATTCGAACTTTGTAATGTTTTGTCCAGCATTATAGTACGCATACTTCAAACATTTATACGGGAGATACTGCAATCTGTTCAACACCTAGCAGGCGTGAACGCGACTGCTCAACGAAACCTTAACAATGTTTAGCGGACATGCACTTCACAACATTTGTAGTCTATTTCCAAATGTCGGTGTATGTTCCCTAATGCTAATAATTTCGGTGTAAAAATATATGTGATCCCTTATCTGAAGACTGAAGTAATTCAGTCCTTAAATTTAGCCATTATCTACATGAAGTAATGTAGGACGATGTAAAACGATATTTAAAATTTTTTTTTTTCTATTAACATCCTTAAAGGAACCGGCAGACCCAGATACGATGCAACATGAATCTTTCACTTTACCAGGTTTCAAATCAGTTCCACAGACGGAACAGTCACGCTGCTTTCCAACCAAACTGACCGCGAGACCATTGACACCTACTACATGTTAGTGCTGGCGACGGACGGAGGAGGGTTGATTCAGACGGCCCCTCTCATCATCACCATCATCGATGTCAACGACAATGCACCGCAGTTCTCCAGGAATCAGTATGATGCATTGCTCGATGAAGGTTCTTTGACGTTCAGCCGTCCTCTTACACTTCAAGTAAGAATTAAACAAGGGAATACCAATATTCTAGTTTCTAGGGCAGCATTAATGGTATTCTGACGTGCAGAGATTATATTAACCCCTTTCATTCCAGCAGCTGGAAATGACGTCCTGGAACCATCACATATTTACTGCTGGTTAACTCATTTAAGGGGCTCCGCGTCAATAGCTGCGAAACTGTCGTATAACGTTGCTGGCGGCAACGCTATACGACACTTCCGCAGCTAGTGATACGGTAGCTTTTAATCAGTTAGGCGGCGAGCCCCGGTTTTCTCTCTTTAACTCCGGCTTGCGACCTTTACTGTTGCCAACTTAGCGTTTTTTTGTTTGAGGCTGTATTGAACCCACTTTTGGGGTGATCAGGTTAGAAAAGTGTAACTCATTGTGTCCCAGGTACCAAATCCCCACAATTTTTAGTTGTCCTCTGAGGACTGCATCACAATTTAGGAGACAGATCGACCATGATAGTTCAAGATTGGTGGCAGAATAGCTTGGCGCCCATAGGCGCCAAGCTATTCTGGCAACACCCTTAAACTATCATGCTGGATCTGTCTCTAGAATTGCAATGCGGTCCTTCAGAGGGCAACGTCAAATTTGGAGACTTCGGTCCTTAGGTAGAATGTGTTAATCTATAGCCACTCTGATCCGTTCACCGCTGCAGCAGGCGATTGATTGACCGTGATAGGCCAAGTGTGGTGACAGGTTAATTGATTAAATTGGCGCCTTAGCAGGCGCCGCGCTAATGTGCGGCTATCGCAAAGGCGACACTAATCTGGTACAGCCACTGACGTGTCATGGCTGCTCAGTCTTCTGTAAACGTGTGTGGTTGATGTACACGTTGACTGAATGGATTTTGGCTCGTAAGTTAATGATCAATTGTTAAAACTGAAGTTCAACATCTGTAGAAACTGTAACCTTCGCTCCACCTACCCACCTAACCTCGACGACCCTAATACCCCCTCCCCCGAAAAATGAATGAATGAATGCGTAATAATTTTTTTTTAATGAAAAGTCAAAAACAAACATGTCTAGGCTTATGTAACAATTAATCTGTGTCGACAGTGCGATTGTAATAATTGCCTACCACACTGTGACGGTATGTTCTCTTACGAGTAAACTCCATAAGCCTGGCTACCGTGCACCCCCCACTCCACCCCCCCCCCCCCCAACCAGTACTCAATAAGATGGGTTTCAAAGTGTACCTTAGTATGTTCTGAGATGTTTAAGCCATGTTTCCCTAAAATCCTTAGGAACACACTAGAGATATAGCCGATGGCGCAAGGGTACCCCCATTCACTCTCTTCGCGGATCCTAAAATGAGCTTGAGAAACATTTTCCTCAATAAATCAGAATTCATTCCAGAAGCCAAAATCAGGCAATATTATGTTAAGGCACACCGTCTGCATCCTCTGCTAAAAACAGAATGAAAAATATTGAATCTCTGGCTCACAGAGAAGGTATTTTGCACCCAGTAAACGGCCATTTCCGCGAAATCGCAAAAACAAAAGACAAAAATGATGTGTCAGATGCCTTCAGAATTTTTTTTACAGCACTGGCAGTCCATTTTCAGGCTTACATCATTACAAGAGGATGTCACAATATTATAAACGTAACTAGGTGATGCTGTGATCACGGTGAGTGCCACAGTGGTTGATTTTGTATCCCTACCCCCAAGTTGTAAAAATACACAAAATTAATTAGAAAAAATTACTAAAGTTATTCCATTTCATTTTGACATCTCTTTACCTATTACGTTTCAATAATGTGAGCATAAAGTGCAAGAAAATAAGGAAAGTCGGCATCCTTTACGGTACGTTCGTGGTGAATGATAGCTTTTCCCCATTTAAAAAGCCAAATTGGGAAATGTACATTGTTTCCGATGCCCACAGAAATTTTGTTTACAACTGATAGGTATTTATTTAGGTTTTATTGGTTAGGATAGAGTACCGCAGTTACTCTCAATCTGATTTATGATGCTGTGATGCATTTAGTTGCCACAGTGGCTGAATCTGCTGCCCTACCCCCATTTTACCAGTACGCAAAGCAAAGCAAAATGATCATAAAAATTGCTTACGTCATACTCCTCTATATTTTTGTTGCCAGTTTTCTTAACAAAGTATGCATATTGAGCATAAAAAGTTGTGATCATTTCATAAATTTCAATGTGACCCATCAATTTAATTGTATCTATTTTTAACTGGCTGGTCTTTTATGTGATATTTTACCTAGCGTAAGGTTGGTCTTAAGGCAGAGAACAGAGCAGATAACAGCAGAGAATGAAAATGGGCGATGAAGATGGGGATGGATTGGTCACAGTCTGAGAAAGCCAGTTTCCAGTATCACTAGGCAGGCATTGTCATGGAACCCCCAGGGAAAGAGGAAAAGAGGCAGGCCGAGAAACACCTGGCGCCGAGACCTCCAAGCAGACATCAAGACACTGGGAACCACCTGGAGTAAAATCGAAGGAGAAGCACAGGACAGGAGTCGCTGGAGGTCTCTCGTTGACGGCCTGTACCCTGGGAGGGGTGACAGGCGTAAGTAAAGTAAGCCTGGTCTAGTAAGTTCTCCCCTTTTCTTCTCATTTATTTTCGTCTAGAAAGGTGTAAATATGAATATGCGTGATAAAGTTTCATGGTTCATAACATTCAAAACAATGTTATCAAAATAGCTATTTTCCACATGTCCACCACGAGATCACCACTTTCACCCCACTTTTTGCTTTCTTCTGCAACGTTCAATTCTTTGATGGCCGTCTTTAAATCTTATATTGTTCTAGCTGTAAATCTGTCTGAAAGGCAACTTTCACATCGTCACGCTGAAGGCTGGCAACATCAAGCTTTTTCTTGGGGGGCCCCCATTTCTTGGGTTTTGGCTTGAAGTGGAGCCTGAGTTTGCAGCGGACAAGGCGGTGGTCAGTGTGGCACTCTGCGCTGGGCATCACTCTGGTGAGGACGTCACTGCGGTCCCTCTGACGCACTAGGACATAGTCGATAAGGTGCCAGTGTTTGGAGCGAGGATGCATCCAGGTGGTCTTTCGACTGTCCTTTTGCTGAAAAGTAGTGTTGGTGATGACCAGTTGCTGCTCCGCACAGAACTCCAACAGTAGGCGGCCATTGTCATTGCAGTTCCCCACGCCATGCTTGCCGAGGACTCCTTTCCAGGCTTCAGAGTCCTGGCCCACTCTGGCGTTGAAGTCGCCAAGGATGATGACTTTGTCGTCTGCAGGGGTACTCTGTAGGAGGCTGCGCAGGTCAGTGTAAAACTTGTCCTTTTCAGCAGGCTCTGCCAGGAGGGTTGGGGAGTACACACTGAGAAGGGTGACGTGTTGCTGGTGTCTCAGTGGGAGGCGCATGGACATGATGCGGTCTGAGTGGCCCGTTGGTAGGTTTTCCAGCTTAGTCGCAATGGATGTCTTGACCATGAAACCCACGCCTGAGAGCCGTCTTTCTGATGCAGGCCTGCCTGACCAGTAGAGGGTGTACCCAGCACCAAGTTCTTGGAGGCTGCCTTCGTCCGGAAGGCGTACTTCGCTGAGCGCGGCGATGTCGATGTTTAACCTCCGCAATTCATGGGCAATGAGGGCGGAGCGACGTTCAGGGCGTCCGCTGTCTGTTTTGTCGAGCATGGTTCGGACGTTCCAGCATGCTACGTTGAGTCCGGTCGTTGTCGTCATGGGAGTGGATCCGTTATTTTTTCTTGTTTTTTGACCGCAGGAGAAGATGCCCGTTGACCGCGGCTAGCCAACTGGGGTTGCGAGGGGACGAGCTTTGGTTAGGCCACCTTTTCTAGGCCCCTCTCCGTGTGGAGCAAGCAGTGCTGTCCCTAGAGAAGGCTGCTTGGTCGTTCAGGGTGTGCCAAGTGATGTTGTCATCCCCAGGTCAACATCAGGCGACCAATATCCTGAACCGCCTGCATGCAGGTTTGAGACTGCGGCTTCCAGTGACATCTTTCACCTGCCGTTTCGCCCCTCGCCCGTCGCTACAGGACTTGGAATGGTCAGTATCATGGTCCGTGGACGTTTCCTAAAGCCTGCGCGGTGGAGCTTTTTGGTGGAGTGCAGTGTGCGCAGTACTGGCCCCACCCTTTAAACCCTTGGTTCATCTGCCATGGCCTAGCAAGCTGGGACGATGGCATCGAGGTCCTCGGGTCGTATGTTTTATATCAGACTGTCCTTGTCCTAGTCTCTGGCTCAAAAGCCTTCCCCGGAGACACGGGGGCTTTGATGTCAGGGGTTTCCTCCCTTAGCCTTTCCGCAGCCAAGCGGCCAGGCCTGCAAGGCAGCAGGCGACTCGTGGAGGGCGGGGTCGTCTATGTCCCGTGCAGATGTGAACATCTGCCCACTGCCCACTATCCTAACCAATAAAACCTAAAAAAAAGACCTATCACTTGTATACAAAATTTATGTGGGCATCGGAAACAACGTACGATTCCCAATTCGGCAAATTTAAATGGGAAAAAGCTATCATTTACAACAAACGTATCGTAAAGGGTGTCGATTTTTCTTATTTTCTTGAACTTTATGCTCACATTATTAAAACTTAATAGGGAAAGAGATGTCAAAATAAAATGGAATAACTTTAGTAATTTTTTCTAACTAATTTTGTGTATTTTTACAACGTGGGGGTAGTGATACAAAATCAACGACTGTGGCACTCACAGTAATCACAGCATCACCTAGTTAAGTTTATAATAATTGTGACATCCTGTTTTAATCATGTAAGCCTAAAAATGCTATAGAAAATGTCTGAAGGCATCTGACATTATTTTTTCTTTATTTTGTGATTTCGCGGAAATGGCCGTTTACTGGGTGCAAAATACCTTCACTGTGAGCCAGAGATTCAATATCTTTTCATTCTTGTTTTGCAGAGAACGCAGAAGGTGTGTCTTAGCATAATAATTGCCTGATTTGGGCTTCTGGAATGAATTCTGATTTGTTTAGAGGAAAGTGTTTCTCAACCTGATTTAGCATCCACGAAGAGCGTGAATGGGGGTACCCTTGCGCCGTCGGCTATATCTCTGGTGTGTTCCTAAGGATTTTAAGGGAACATGTCCTAAACATCTCATGAAATACTAAGGAACACTTTGAAACCCATCTTATTGAGTACTGGGGGGGGGGGGTGAGGGGGCCCGGTAGACGGGGCTAGCTTTTAAACTAGTATTCTAAGCAGGGGCTGTCAGAATCTTTTTGGTACCCCAACACGCACACGAGTGTGGGTGTTTGTGTGCCAGAGAGTTCCGGAATGCCTGTGCTTCGCGCAACAAACAGTGTGTCTGTGGTGTGAGCAAGGTATGACTGCCATACGTACACACCAAGTGTCAACAATACCATCAACCATCCTATGTATATTTTACAGGCAACAGATATAGATCAACAAGGAACACCAAATAGCAACGTGTCATTTGCCATACTCAGCAGTGCTCCGCACAACCTTTCAAGTAATTTCCGTCTTGACCCAATTACTGGACAACTGACTGTCGTCACACCGTTGGACTATGATACACTGCAGTTTGCAGCCGGACAGGAGGGGAGAGTGATTTTAACAGTGGCAGCGAAAGACCAAGGCATTCCAATACTAACGTCTACTACTGTCGTCGAAATTATCCTACACGTATGTTAAATGAACACGCTACAAGACAGATCATCAAGATGTACCGTTATTACCATCATTGTCACCATTCGTTCCCATCCACCCACCTACTACCCTCTTCACATCTATTTCCTTCTTTTCTTCAGGTCGTCAGCCCATTAGAATTTGGGGAAGGGTCGAGTACAGTATTTAGCGATCGGAACGCGGAAAGTATATGTAACCATGCTATCCTGGTAAATCATGAGGGTAAAGTTAGCCAACTTGATAATCTGTGCGCAGTGGATTGTCCCTTTCTCCACTCAATCCCTGTATTCACAAGACCGATTTGTTCATCCCAACAGTAGTCTGAAAAGCTTAGTGGTAATGATCAGATCCTTGTCTACTCCCTAAAGCGCTGGTCGTACTTAGGATCGTCCACTTGCAGACACCTAGATAGGGCAGAAGATCGTATCGAAGTGCTGAACGGAGCTGATGATTTGACGAAGGTTTGATGAACCTACCACGCTGTTCAGTTCTGCAGTCATAGTGCAGCATATTGCCCTCGCTCTCACGTATCAACTCCCGCCGTGAGATGACATTAGTCACCTGCACGGCATTAACCCCAAATAACTAACAAACTAACAAATCAACTACTTAGCACCACACGCGTCAACCACTTCCTTTCTTACACACATCTTGTCTCAAGCAGCTGTGTCAATATTTGTCAATGCCGAACTCACATAACTCTCTTTGGTTCTTTTGCGTCCTAACATAGCTCTGCTGCCAAATCCTTTTGACAGTCTTCCGTCTCATGTTCACTGTTTGGACGTGTCCGTATCTCGTCAGTAAACAATATGTTGTGCTGTACTTGCGCTTCTCCGCACGGCCCATTGCTCACAGCAGTATGGGTACCGCCACAATACATGCGTGCGTGCTGTCCACAGTTTGTTGTTTGTCAGTGCCTTCCTTCAGGACTACAAAAGTGTCACAATTAACCCTTTCCATGTCGATAGCGATTTTAGTCGCGATGGTTCCTGTAGGAATCATCGAGACTAACACGGCTACCGACACGGACAGGGTTAACACAAACAGGGCTTGACACAAACAGATCATGTCGGGTGTGGGAGATGGGTAAACGGAGCTTCATCAATCGTTCGCTGATACCAGTGGGAAGAGAAGGCAGCTGTCGGAGGAGCGTGGTGCGGATGGCGAAGCCAACTCCGTGTATCATGTCTTCGTTCTCAGCTTTGCCCTTCCAGAAAAAGGTGTACCCACCCTCAGGTTCACAGATCGAGCCTTCCTCAGCAAATCTGGTTTGCTAAGAGCCGCAATGTCGATTTTATATCTCGCCAGCTCCCTGGCTATGAGGGCTGTTCTTCTGTGTGGTCTCTTCGTCTGATGTCTGTCCAACAGGGTTCGTACGTTCCACGTACCGAGAGTAAGTTTCTTTTTTTGTTTTTCTTTTCGACCGCATAAAAGGATTAAACCGCCAGCCGCGGTAAGCTGACCGGTTTATGTAGGGCAGGCAATGTTTGAAACACGTTTTCTAGTTCCCTCCCTTACTAGGGTGAGCAGTGCTGTCCTGAAGAGGGCTGCTCAGTCGCCTGGGATGCTGCCAAACTTCCCTGCTGCCCCTGGTACAGGGAAGAGCGACCACTGGTCCACAGACCGCCTACTGCAGGTTCGGAGCTGCGACTCCCAGTAGTAACCTCTAACTGTCGTTTCGCCCGTTCCCCATCGCCGCAGGACTTCTGGAGGAGGCAGAAGAAAAAAAGATGATGAAGTAGCAGATTTGGGTGAAGGTGAAGGTCCATGCACAAAACCTGCGCGTGAAGGAGATTTGGGTGGAGAAGCTGTTGCGCTGGAGCAACCCCACCCTCTCGGCCGCAGAAGACAGAGTCCAGTGGCACGATGAGACGTTACAACTGGTAGCTTCCTTGTCTGCAGTGGATGGCCATGTCTTCTTCTGTGCTCTGACATGCCCTATGCACTCCACAGTGCACTGCTGACCCGCCCTCTTGGCCATTGAACCCTTGATTGGGTTTCTTCCGCCCAGTCGGCCGGTAACAGACTTTGCATGCTAGGATGAGCAAGTCCTGCCTCACCAAGGGTTTGAGACCTCCGGTTTCCCCTCACTTGCTGTGCATGCTGCAGCTATGTGGAGCCACAAGTGAGAGTTGAGTGTCAAAGTGGGGACTTAAACTGGTGGACTACTCTCTAACCTTCGAGAGGCGACTTGTTCCCCCATTATAGGTGAAACCCCCTCCTTGAATACTCCAGACATTACGTAAAGTGAGGTTAACTTCATTCCTCCTGCTGCAGTTTGACGTATGAGAAGACCAGTAAAGGCAGTTTTTCCGTTCATTTCCATACGTTGAATCTTTAGCTCTTAGTTTGCCTAATCATACCCGAGAGCCTAGAGGAGCAGAAGGTTTAATTAGACACTGTTTATGAAAAATTAGTTGGGCGGTACTACTGAGAACATTGCGTTTTCATAATATGAAAAATTCTAAGAATTTTCAACCCTTCGTATAAAATATTCGAAAGACACGCTCACAAACACAGTAAAGGCGCAATAAAGTTATACCACGTGTGTGTCCCCTTGTGTGTGTGCGTGCGTGCGTGAGTGTGCAGTTCACTCACATTTCCACTGAAAAAGACGCCAAAGAGTATAGGCTTCGCGAAGCATGTACTGTGTGGAGACACCTTGGCTGTAGTGTAAAAGCGAATTCATAGATCAGTACACATCATAAAGGTGGACAGTTTTAGTAAGAACGGGGACAGGTGGTTTTGTGTTTCTGAACCCTTTGGCTGTCGGTGGCGCTTTCCTGAAGGAATCACCACGGCAAAAATTGCTATCGACAACCAAAGGGTTACACACGGTAAACCACGTACCACACACTGTCTCTGGAACAGGTTGCTTAAAAAGCAAAGGGACGTAACAACACTACATTTCTGATGGTCCTCAGGTTTTCCCCTTCATCTACTGAAATGTCAGTCATGCCGTCTTAACTCATTCGGCCCCGACACACCACAGCAAGATACAGATCGAGCATGATAGTTCAAGGGTGGTGCCAGAATAGCTTGGCTATTCTGGCACCACCCTTGAACTATCATCTTCGATTTGTCTCTAGAATTGTGTACAGTCCGTCAGAGTGCAACTTCTAAATTTTGGGATTTCGGTTCTAGGATAGAATGTGTTAATATATATTGTGTAAATCACACATAATCATCATAGATTATGAAAAACCCTTGTAGCGACTAATGGCGGACTTCTTGTAGCTCTCTTTCTGACGCGTCTTGGGTGCCAGTTTTGTTCTATAAAAGACCAACAAACGTTCTAAAATGCAAAGTTATTTACTGTCGTCCGAAACAATTGGCACACTACTGGAGTTGTTTTAAGCACACATTTGCAGCTATAGAGTGTAACAGACCGTAACAAAAGAAGGAATCTTTGCGGAATCGAAAGCACATAAGCGCCCTGTGCGACTATTTTATGGAAGAATTTTAAAATCTTTTGAGGCAATCAATCACTCTACACCTCCATCGCACTAATCTAACAAATTGTAGTCATGCAGACGGCAACGTCATGAAAGATCGTATATTACGTCAAAAGTCTACTATGTATACATGTATATTGTTTTGACTTCAATGATGTAATGCATGATCCATGTCAGAAGGTTTCAGCTCGATTTCGTTTACGAAAATAGTGGAGGAATGAAAACAAATACGTTATTGGTAGCAGGGGCTTGCTGCACGGACCCTTGTAGGCCTTCGGGAGGTCAAAGGAACTATTGTACCCCTCAGGCCTTTGGCCTTCGGCGTAGAGTGGTTCATTTGACCTCCCTCAGGCCTACAAGGATCCATGTAGCAAACCCCTGCAACCAATAACGTATATTATACAACAGATGACGTATTTTGCGCGCAACCCTTTGTACCTTTATTGTAATAATCCTGAGAGAAGACATTCAAGCTTCGTAAACTGTGAAATATATTTGCTGAGACAAGTACAAAATAAAGTTAAAAGAAAAATGGATGGATGGATCGAGTCATTCATTCCGCATTCATTCATTCATTGACCTTTTTCATTTTGGTTGGTTCCGTTGACTGTTTCGTTTTGTTGTTTGTTGTTTGTTTGGTTGGTTTCGGTTTGTAAGTGGATTGGTTGATTGATTCAGGTTGTTTAGTTGGCTGACTGATTGATTCGACATGGAAGTATGGACAGACGGACATAGTGCGGACTGTGGCTGTTTTTGCTTGATTGATTACGTTATTGGTTATACATTATTAACTTGTCAAGCACATCATGTAACGCTAGACTAGGCTGCAAAAATACACATCACAATATCAAACTGTTGACAAGTTGCAAGAATTTGTACTTGATTAGGACAGTAGGTAGATTGTGCTGGTGTGTGAGTTTGGACCTTACGGCGTCTAGCCGTAAGGTCCAAAATCACAGACCATCACACGAACGATAATAGCAGCTCTAGATCTTTTCGGTACATTCGGTTTGTACATGGAGTTACGAGTATGGGCCTGTTATCGGTGAATGGAATGTCTGTAATCTGAGTAAGGTGTGTCCAGGTTATATGGGTTATAGTCTGATTGCTCTTATGCTTAAAATTAACATACAGAATTAACATACCAAGCGTGAACTAAAGTCATCATATTTAGATGTGTTGTCACATGTGTTATATGGGACGCTATATAAGGAAAACAACAAACATTCAGAGGAGTGCTTTGTGATGTCGTCACGAGAGTCGCACCTGAGGTGATATTGTACTAATCTCGAAAAGTTTGATGGTATCATGGAGTATCATCTTAGTGCTCCTAGAAAACTTCCTGGTTGTTTTGTTATACGTTAAAAGTCTGTTGCTACAGTGTACATTCCCCAATACTCAGAAATCCCCCCCCCCCCCCACCCCGTTGTGACGTCTCCGTCCACCATCAATATCCAGTTCACCCCCTTCTCTCCCCTCCCTCCCTCCCCCTCCGGCCTCTTTCCCTCATGAAACGTAAATGCTCTTCTTTAACTCATTCTGCCCGCTACACACCACAGCAAACTATGGCTTGACCATGATAGTTCAAGGGTGCTGGCAGAATAGCTTGGCGCTTATAGGCGCCAAGCTATTCTGCCACCAAACTTGAACTATCATGGTCGATCTGGTTCCTGAATTGTAATGCAATCAGTCCTCAGAAGATAACTCCAAAATGTGGATATTTTGTACCTCGGGCATACCGAGTTAATTACGATTTGCTGATCGCAAAATTAATCGTCGTGAATCCGTGAAAGTACCCCCACTTCCCATGCCCGGCCCCTCTCCACCTCCCCCCTCACCCTCTTAATATAATACAATTCAGTATGTAACTTTATCTCAGTGCTTGTGGACAAATAAGATGGGAAAACGTTTGATAACATGTATAAACATGCATTTCAACGCGTCAAGAAAAAAAGTAGTAATAGTGGCGTCTATGGTTCTGGTAGCGGCAGTGTATGTTTTTGGGTGTGGGTGTGTGGGTGTGCGGTGAATGTGTATGCGGTGTGTGTGTGTGTGTGTAGTAACTGCACACTTGTGGACGACAGATAAGAAAACAGTCAGCTATTAGTCACTCATTTCATACAGTAGCCCAGCTAATCGCAGCCAATCCTTTTGCATTGGGCGGCCAGAGCAGCATCAAGCCACAGTAAAATCCACTACACAAAGATGTCTACAAATGACTCCAATTACGACCAGCAAGAGGTACAGATTTACACGAGCCCCTGCAGCTGCAGGGGCTCATGAGAATCTATACCTCTTGCAGATAGAAGGAACTGGTTGGGTGATTATGGAAGATAACCGACTCTCATCGGACTGTTCAAGTTACCGAGTGCAAGAAAGGTCATCGGGCAGGTGTCCGCGGCAGTCCGATGTGCGTGGTGCCAACTGCAGCCCACGTAGGCCCGATTATCGTTTTCTTACTGGGCACGCACTTAGACGCAGCTACACAAGGACTCGTCTAATTCAGTTCAGCAATGAAATGCCAAGAAGGAAATGACATCTACAACTATATCCACCGCCAATTGTTCAAGTGTCGTGCATAACGGCGATATACAAGACGAATAACAATAAGAGGATTGATTACATTGTTATTGCGCTTCAACCTGGATCAGGCTACTAAGGCCATCTCACGCCGAATGATAATACGAGAAAAGGGTAGTGCCTGATTACCTTAAAATCTGGAGAGAGATTAACCAGTTCAGGGCAGTGGATGCAAATTGTATTTGTGAAATCTTTGTTGGTTCAAGGCCGAAGAGACCCAGCGGCGGGTCCACGAAACATAAACACAAAGCAAGAGACATAGATCCTCATGAGCCCTCGCAACATAAGGGGTTCGTGAGGGTTTAAGTTTCCTGCAGTGGGATCTTGTTCACTTTTTTCTCGGCAGTGAAGGGAATAAAATTGGCCATCTTATAGTACATGTATTTGCCATCGTAAACGGAATCCATGCACCACAGACCATTTTCTGTAATTTATAGGGCATTTCGGTTAGTAAAAAAGAACATGCGATTTGCCATCCGAAGGACGGCATTGTCATAATGATGTGCTGGTTTGTGATTATGCGCCTTTTGGCGTACAACCGTAAGGCCCAAATCACATAATATTGTCATGTGCAGGGACAAGATATGGAATTACTGTTAGTCACTAATGAAGAAAGGATGGTCAGTTGGAGATCACAACAGATTTAACCTCTTTACTGGCGAGAATAAATTGAATATCACCCAACTGCAAGAGGCATAGATCCTCATGAGCCCCCGCAGTTGCGGGGGATCATGAGGATCTATGCTTCTTGCTGACACCACTTCGTATCCGTGTGTGACTTTATCTGGATCTCTTTCTTTCTTTAATCCTATTGCGGTAAGCATCCTCGGTCTGTACTCAGTTGGTGAGCTACATACGTATCCCTAAACCTCAGGTTAGCCCTAAATCTCTGGCCACGCCGCTCGAGCTGGTAAACCGTGACAACATTTCGTCTAACAACTGCCATTGATAACCCCGCCGCAGATAGCGCATTGGGCCATCTCCAACCCGTCAGTTATGATTTCGTGACTGACTGCTGGGAAACAGCATACAAACAGTCAATTCTCCTCTCAGTATAACAGGCACGGAGCTAAATCACTGTAAGCAGTCGAACTGTGCAATCACTGTACTGATGAAAATCTATGAGTATCCTTTCCTTGTAGTTTGCTTAAATACAATATTTGTTTTACTCCCAGCACCAGTTGATCGAAATATTAAGCGATCACGACAGCTCAAGGGTAGTGCCTAATTCTTGTCGCATGAGGCGCCAAGCAAATCAGGCGCTACCCATGAACAATCACGGTCAACCCGTCATTTATGTAGTGGTTAACAGAAGATTATGATGTAGTCCTAGTTGCGAAAGAGATGTGGGATCTCCACCCTGTTTCGCGTGATACGGGTATCAATTGGATGTCATCCTCGTGAAGATGGCCACCTGCGAGCCTTGGTGTCCTTTTGGTCTTCCTTCTTAGAAACACTGGGTGGACAGATTAAGTCGAAAAAGAGGAAGGTACGGACAGAGAAGACCTTTGTAGTCAGTTTAGATGAGGACAGGTTGGTATCTGAGATGTATGCAGTCCAGGGTGTTCAGAGGGAAGTAGAACATCGCATCAAATTTATCGCTAGAGGAACAGATGACTCGGATTAAATTCTTCATTTGTGGACACGTGTACGCAGAACGTGTGCAGCGTATGTGGTGAGACAGAAGGAAGATAAATATGTATCCAGGTATTTTCGAAAAAGGATTGGAAGGATAGAATTGACATAAACTAAACTTTTCAGCGGACGAAATTTGTACGTTTGTGAAATTTGTGACAGGGATGAGAAGGATAAAAGATTCCGACACAGTTCTTTAGTTGTGCCTGTGGACATTTTGTGCGTTGAAACCTGTCATCGATCAAAAGCAGGTATAGTTTCTGTAACTTGATCGCTAAAAATAAGAGGAAGGGAAAGCTATATGGGGACAGAGAAACCGTACTGACGAAATGTTGATGTGTGATTTTAGACCTTACTGCCTAAGTCGTACATCCAAAATCACAGACCAGCTAACACTTTGAGATTAAAATATATTTTAAAAAAACGGTGAATAATTATAGTCTTGAACTTTCGCTGCAAACAAATTATCTGCACTGCAATGCAGATGACACCATCCGCATTGTATGCCACTGAAAAAAGAGGTGATGTTCAAGACAGAACTGGAATAACGTTTGTGTGAAAGAGACATTTGGAGACTTGTTGTAGCAGCAGTGGAGACGTTTGTCCAGTGTAAATAAGACATCTGGTACCACAACTGAGCAACAAATTCAAGAGGTAAATATTATTACAAGAGATAAGAAACACAGGACTGGACTTTGAATCTGCAGTTCTGAACGTGTAGATTTCTTTCAAACGCGATAAGAGGTGACTGCACTTAAGGAACCCAACGTGCAAAAGGCCATAGAGCCGACGACTGCCGCCTTTGTCCCGCGCCCGACGGCCTTTGCGCATTGGGAGCTCATGTAACCCCATTCCATCTGCACGTACATAGATTCACATGAGCTTTTGCAGCCGAGACTCAAGGGCTCATGCAAATTTATATATTTTGTTGATCAACGTCGCCTTTATCTGTTCCTCAAATTGAGAGGGTGTTTCTACGACACACAATAAGGAACGGTAGACTACAGGTAAGGCATGCCATGCGCATTCTGTTATCAAGAAACATTATTCGCATGCGCCCCCATAGACCAGGGGCCTATAATAATCTACGTCTCGTCCTCTCCGAAATGTGTTATAAAATAGCATTTTCTCAATTTAAAACGTTACTTTTGGGGTTAACAGACAACTGCTGACATGATCGACACACGACATAATCATGATACCGAAATGTTGACCTTGCAGTGATTCTTGAGTGTGCATACGCTGACCAACAGTTTTATTGTTGTTCCTATTTATAAAATGTGAACAATTTTGAATGGGGCTCGTCGGAGTGCATTCAATAGGCTGCGCAGTCATGGGCGGGCGGGCCTCAACATCCAGCAAAGAAGTAGCAAGATATGACGTCTGGCTACTTTAACCTTGCTGTAGAACGTACTTGTGGCGCCAAGCGCAGTGTGTGTGTGTGTGTGTGTGTGTGTGTGTGTGTGTGTGTGTGTGTGTGTGTGTGTGTGTGTGTGTGTGTGCGTGTGTGTGTGTGCGTGTGTGTATGTGTGCGTGCGTGCGTGCGTAGTGCGTGCGTGCGTGCGTGCGAGCGTGCGTGCGTGCGTGCGTGTGACAAGGACTAGCGCCAGCGTTTCTTGACGGACAAGTTTAAAACTTTAGGATGTTTCCGGAGGAAGATATTATATTTCTAATTAGAGTACACATTGACGAGAAAATGGCCTTTTCACGAAAACCGATTCACCAATATCTTGAGTCCGTAATGGCTCTTATTCTTACTAGATATTTCGCAAAAAGCTAGATTAAAAGAAGACATTGAAATGTTTAGCTAGCTTTGTGCCTCTTTAACTTTTTGAGTAATAATTAGTTCATTTAAAACAATCGCTATTAGGAAAAATGATTTCGCGTTGACAATGATGTACATAAATCAAATGTGTCTTTATTTTACCGCTACGAGAAGTCCTCAAGCATGCCGCCAACGATATTGATATTGGAGTACCCAATCACGAAAGACATGGCCGTTTTATGAAAAACTGTTGACCCGCACATCAGTTCATGCGCTACATTACGTGAAGGCGCAAACATATTGAGAAGTAAGAAAACCAAAACCGCAGGTAGGCCCTACATGCACTTTCCTCTTTTCTTTCTTTTAGGTCGGTCTAGTCTGCTCCTCAAACATGGGTGGTCCAAATCACATGCATGCCCTCTTGGCGGCTGTTGCAACTTTATTTGGTAAGTGCACATGACTATGTCACAATGATTATTGTATGGCTAACTTAATTTATAAAGTTTGAATATTGTAAAAGAAAAACTTCTCTGCTCTTCTTCTCTTTTGTATGAAAAAGAGTTCCTCCGTTACGCACAAAGGGCAGTATAAAACATGGGTTACGCGGACCTACTCACACGGATTGTGAAAAGGATAGAAAGGTCTTAGTTTTGGCAAGATAACATCGATAACATATAAGCCCGCCAAGGAGCAGACTGCTTTTACAAGTATCATGACCAATGATTTATGAGCACACAGTTTCTATATTATTCTTTACTTACTATTTTGCCTACAATTTGTAACATTAATGTAAATCCATACAATGTTAAACGAATAACATTTTCATTCGATACTGCAATACTATATTTAATTTAATTTAATTTAATTTAACTTAATTTAATTTAATTTAATTTAATAATTATATTTAATTTTTCAGTTTTTCTATTGACCGAGGCCCAGCCAGCGATCGATCTGCACCATGAGAACTACATCACAGAACCCGAGAATACTACGATAGGTTTGATATGTTGTATCTATTTCTGTGTAAATGTATATAATAGACACTGCACGCCAGCGGAAATTTAATATACTTCCGTGCATTGATTTTAATGGTTGACATGAAATTCAAGAGTCACCCCTTAGTGAATTGTTTGAACGGAGTTAAAAGACTAATAACTACATCTTTGCCATTGTTATTAACCCTCCTCCGCCGCCGCCCAGCCTCCCCCACCCCCCACCACCCATCTCTCTTTCTCTCTCTCTCTCTCTCTCTCTCTCTCTCTCTCTCTCTCTCTCTCTCTCTCTCTCTCTCTCTCTCTCTCTCTCTCTCTCTCTCTCTCCTCTCTCTCTCTCTCTCTCTCTCTCTCTCTCTCTCTCTCTCTCTCTCTCTCTCTCTCTCTCTCTGCTGATTCTTTGACACTATCTTAGCTGAGTATAATATTAATGCTATGCACTCATTTATTTCTCTTACTTTTGTGTTGGTGGCAGTTACTACTTCTCCAATACGAATTTTTTTTTTCCCCCCCTTTCATTGATTCACCTATTGTGTTTGTTTTTTTCCGTAGTTTTTCTTCTTCTTATTATTATTATTGTTATTATTTGCATGCTATGTTTATTTTCCTGTTATGTTGTTTGTTTACAGGACAGCTTGTAAGACAGGCATTGAGTTGCCTAATAGCTTTATCCTGAATAAATAAAGATTCATCATCATCATCTCTCTCTCTCTCTCTCTCTCTCTCTCTCTATACATATATAATATGTATATATGTATATATATATATATATATATATATATATATATATATATATATATATAAAATTATTATTCACTATTATTGATATGTGTGCGCATTATTTGCATTGCTTTTTTCCAGTTTATTTCTTCATGTTTCGATTTATTGTGTTATTGTGTTTCTTACTCTTTGCTGTTAATATTTCTTTTCTAACAGGACAGTTTGTAAGAGAGGCGTTTCGCCTAAAACTTTATCCTGTCAATAAAACGTTTCATCATCATCTCTCTCTCTCTCTCTCTCTCTCTCTCTCTCTCTCTCTCTCTCTCTCTCTCTCTCTCTCTCTCTCTCTCTCTCTCTCTCTCTCTCTCTCTCTCTCTCTCTGTGTGTCTCTGTTACATGATTTAGTTGCTGAAACATCTGTTTCTTGGTATGCGCTTGGTCTTGGATGCATCCCTCGTGAGAGCGGCAGTAGCAGAAATTTTCTTCAGTTATTGAGCCGCTCTGTGTAGTTCTGTGTGGGAAAATGTAAATAACGGGACTCGACTGCACGATGGATACTTAGATCTAACCTACTTTGATTCCATTTGTTACTACCCGTGTTACTACGCAACGATAATCCCGAGCCTGTTGTGTTCGCTGTCAGCCATGGGCTCCGACGGAGAGATCTTTCTGGCGTCGCTGTGTATGTGTGATGACGTAACTGATCTTATTACGTCACTGTTCTCAGCAGTACTGTAAAACACTCCGCCGACACAAATATGTCTTCGGACATGCTCAAAACGATTTGAGGAGTAAAATAAGACACTGTGAAATTGTTTTCTTACACACCTCCTTCTTTGCAAATCTGGGCGGAGCTACAATATAGTAGATCCTATTACTAGACTCGGCTAGCCAAAGGGCCTTGCTGCTTTTGAGCGGAAAAACTGTTTCACGCCCTTGTGATACAACTTCAGTGTATGATACAGCCCTGCTGCGTGAACGGCCAAGTGTGCATACAAGTGTCTTGTACTAGAAAGTCTGGTCAAGGAAAGGTGCGGGCACACGCGATATGATATTTGATATTTCAACTCACGCGCAATGTCATGTCATAGTGACGACTAGCACTCTTGCGTCATGTACTGCGCTATTACATGATTATATAAGAACATTAACTGGCATCCAAATTAATGACGTCACCTTACAAAGTAAATTAGGTCAAGATCTTTACCAAGCCAAGACACAAGGGCTGCTTTGTTGTAACTAGGGGTGTGCCGAAAACCAATTCACTTCGGATTACTGCAAAGAAAATGGTGACTAAGAAATAGATTCTTTCATCGGTGTTTAGGTGATACTGAGAATATCACTCTCGTGGTCTTAAACCCTTACCCTACTCGCTTTTGCTCGTAGGATAAGGTTTCAAAACCAGTCGAGTGAGAGTCTCAGCATCACCTAAACACCGCTGTAAAAAATCTTTGTTTCATCCTTACGTTACACGACCAGATTCTTTAGCGCAAACTGTGCCACATGACCGAGCTACAAAAATCCTTGTAGCGACAAATGGCGGACTTTTTGTAGCCCTCTTTCTGACGCGTCTTGGATGCCAGTTTTTTTTTTTTCTAGAAAAGATCACTAGACGTTCTAAAGTACAAAGTTACTTAGTGTTGTTTGAAGCAACAGGCACACTACTGGAGACGGCAACGTCATGAACGACTTTAAATTACGTCATAAGTCTATTATGTATAAATATGTATTCCTTTTACGTCAGTCATGTCTGGCGCGATCCAGGTCAGAAGATTTTTGCTTGATTTCCTTTACGAAAATAGTGGAGGAATGAAAATAAATACGTTATTGGTAGCAGGGGCTTGCTGCACGGACCCTTGTAGTACTTCGGGAGGTCAAAGGATCCATTGTACCCGGCCTCAGGCCTTTGGCCTTCGGGGTGCAATGGTTCCTTTGACCTCATTCAGACCTACAAGGGTCCGTGTAGCAAACCCTGACGACCAATAACTTATATTGTTTTCATCCCTACGTCACACGACCAATCTTTTTAGAGCAAACTGTACCACATGAACGCTTTTGCTTGTAGGATAAGGTTTTAAAACCAGTCGAGTGAGAGTCTCAGTATCACCTAAACACCGCTGTAAAAATCTTTGTTTTCATCCCTACGTCACACGACCAGACTCTTTAGCGCAAACTGTGCCACATGACCGAGCTACAAAAACCCTTGTAGCGACAAATGGCGGTCTTTTTGTAGCCCTCTTTCTGACGCGTCTTGGATGCCAGTTTTTTGTTCTATAAAAGATCACCAAAACGTTCTAAATACAAAGTTGCTTAGTGAAAAGAAAAGGGGAGACTGCCAGTGCTAATATTTTAGGAAGGTTACAAAGTAAAGTAGATAATAGCACTGTCAGGGGAGAGAAGTGCGCATGATCGACCAGTGATCATAGATCTACTGTGGCCAAAGCACAACAACAACAAAAAAAAAGGAAAGAGGGGGCGCTAAAAAAAAGTGGCTGAAAGCAATGCATATGGAAGCCCCCCCGAAGGGGGGCGTATCACATATCCCACTGTTTCAGCCACTCAGTGCATGGAAATTTAAATCTAGGTCCCCCCAAGGGGACAGCTGTTTCGGTCTTGGCGACCTCTTCAGCACACCATTGGCGGGCGATACTGAAGGAGGCTAGGAATTTCTGCCTACCTGCAATGACAACCACATTTTACTGTGGTGTCTGCAGGGGCATACATTCCATGCCACCACCTAGAGCTAAATTTCCATGCACCCTAAAAGAGAACCTATCAAAAGGGGGGAAGGGGTTGCAGTCGATATTGTAGTAGTAAATGAAAAGAAAAGGGGAGACTGCCAGTGCTAATATTTTAGGAAGGTTACAAAGTAAAGTAGATAATAGCACTGTCAGGGGAGAGAAGTGTGCATGATCGACCAGTGATCATAGATCTACTGTGGCCAAAGCACAAAAAAAAAAAGAGATAGGAAAGAGGGGGCGCTAAAAAAGTGGCTGAAAGCAATGCATATGGAAGCCCCTACCCCCCCCCCCCCCCCCCCGAAGGGGGCGTATCACATATCCCACTGTTCCAGCCACTCAGTGCATGGAAATTTAAATCTAGGTCCCCCCAAGAGGGGTCCAGATATTTAGCCGGTGTGGACAGCTGTTTCGGTCTTGGCGACCTCTTCAACACACCATCGGCGATACTGGAGGAGGCTAGGAATTTCTGCCTACCTGCAATGACAACCACATTTTACTGTGGTGTCTGCAGGGGCATACATTCCATGCCACAACCTAGAGCTAGTGGCTGGAACAGTGGGATATGTGATACGCCCCCCTTCGGGGGCGCTTCCATATGCATTGCTTTCAGCCACTTTTTTTAGCGCCCCCTCTTTCCTATCTCTTTGTGTGTGTGTGTGTGTGTGTGTGTGTGTGTGTGTGTGTGTGTGTGTGTGTGTGTGTGTGTGTGTGTGTGTGTGTGTGTGTGTGTGTGTGTGTGTGTGTGTGCTTTGGCCACAGTAGATCTATGATCACTGGTCGATCATGCACACTTCTCTCCCCTGACAGTGCCATTATCTACTTTACTTCGTAACCTTCCTAAAAAAAATATAAAAAAAAAAAAAAAAAAAAAAAAAAAAAAAAAAAAAGTTGCTTAGTGTTGTACGAAACAACACACTACTGGAGACTAAAAAGTCATAAAAGATTTTAAATTACGTAATAAGTCTATTATGCATCTATATTCCTTTGACGTCAGTCATGTCTGTCGTAATCCACGTCGGACGATTTCTACTTGATTTCTTTTACAAAAAATAGTGGAGGAATGAAAACAAATACGTTTTTGGTAGCAGGGTCTTGCTGCACGGACCCATGTAGACCTTCGGCCTTCGGGGTACAATGGTTCCTTTGACCTCCCTCAGGCCTTCAAGGGTCCGTGTAGCAAACCCCTGCTACCAATAACTTATATTGTTTTCATTCCTACGTCACACGACCAATCCCTTTAATACAAACCGTACCATGTGACCTCGCTATAAAAACCCTTGTAGCGACTAATGGCGGACTTCTTGTAGCCCTCTTTCTGACGCTCTTGGGTGCCAGTTTTGTTCTATAAAAGACCAACAAACGTTCTAAAATGCAAAGTTATTTACTGTCGTCCGAAACAATTGGCACACTACTGGAGTTGTTTTAAGCACACATTTGCAGCTATAGAGTGTAACAGACCGTAACAAAAGAAGGAATCTTTGCGGAATCGAAAGCACATAAGCGCCCTGTGCGACTATTTTATGGAAGATTTTAAAATCTTTTGAGGCAATCAATCACTCTACACCTCCATCGCACTAATCTAACAAATTGTAGTCATGCAGACGGCAACGTCATGAAAGATCGTATATTACGTCAAAAGTCTACTATGTATACATGTATATTGTTTTGACTTCAATGATGTAATGCATGATCCATGTCAGAAGGTTTCAGCTCGATTTCTTTTACGAAAATAGTGGAGGAGGGAAAACAAATACGTTATTGGTAGCAGGGGTTTGCTGCACGGACCCTTTAGTCCTTCGGGAGGTCAAAGGAACCATTGTACCCCTTAGGCCTTCGGGGTACAATGGTTCCTTTGACCTCTCTCAGGCCTCCACGGGAACGTGTAACAAACCCCTGCTACCAATAACTTATATTGTTTTCATCCCTACGTCACTCGACCAATCCCTTTAACGTAAACCGTACCATGTGACTTCGCTACA
Source organism: Semisulcospira habei (assembly GCA_036245525.1). Lineage (NCBI taxonomy): Eukaryota > Metazoa > Mollusca > Gastropoda > Semisulcospiridae > Semisulcospira > Semisulcospira habei. The sequence goes on from BTPG01000008.1 coordinate 156,874,346, forward strand.
AAAACCCTTGTAACGACTAATGGCGGACTTATTGTAGCCCTCTTTCTGAAGCGTCTTGGATGCCAGTTTCGTTCTATAAAAGACCAACAAAACGTTCTAAAGTACACAGTTACTTAGTGTTGTTTGAAACAGCAGGCATATTACTGGAGTTGTTTGTAGCACACATTGTCTGCAATAGTGTGTAACCGACCACTAAAGAAAGAATCTTTGCGAAATCGAAAGCACATGAGCATCCTATGAGTCACTACTTTATTGAAAAATGTTACTTTTTTACAGTTAATCACCTCTTCCATTGCATTACTCTGACAATTTGTAGACAATGTTGCTGGTCATGCAGACGGCAACGTCATGAAAGATCTTAAATTACCTCATAAGTCTATTATGTATACATGTATATTCAGTCATGTCTGGCGTGATCCAGGTCGGAAGATTTCAGCTTGATTTCGTTTGCGAAATAGTGGAGGAATGAAAACAAATACGTTTTGGTAGCAGGGGTTTGCTGCATGGATCTTTGTATGCTTTCGGGAGGTCAAAGGAACCATTGTACCCCTCAGGCCTTCGGCCTTCCGGATGCAATGGTTTCTTTGATCTCCCTCAGATCTACAAGGGTCCGTGTAGCAAACCCTATAACTTTTATTTATTGTCTTGCATCCAAAATATTGACGTCACATTTCAATGTAAATTACCTCACGATCTTTTCCAAGACACAATGGAAGGTTGTATTGTGATTGGGCGTGTGCCGAAAACCAATAACTCACGCCGGATTTATGCAAAGAAAAACGTGAGTAAGAATTTATAGTTTCTTACATCGGTGTTTAGGGAATACTGCGAATCTCACTTTTGTGGCCATAAAACTTTATTCTACACGCTTTCGCTCGTGGGATAAGGTTTTAAAACCACTCGAGTGAAATTATCAGAATAACATAAACAACGATTTTAGAATCTAGATATCTTTAGCTTTTCTGATGAAAATATACGCGTGTGTACAATAGTTTTGTTTTGTTTTTTAACTATTACAGGGACTATACTAACAAACATTACCGCGCGGAAGACTACTCCTGGTGGAAATCTTACCCTGACCACCAATTCAGATCCTACGGCCAATATCGTGTCCCTGCAACGGTTTTCTAGCACTGTCTGGGGTGTGACATTAAAAGCTACACTTGACTACGAGGTAGGCTTAATGCCAATACTTAATTGTTGCTACATCTACGAATAGTGAATGCAGACCAGAATCAAGATGTCTGCGTAGATTTTAGAATTTCTTTAGTTTAAAAAATATTTAAATATTTTTAATTTTACGCATGAGTTTATTGCTAGAATTAAATGAGTTGTGATCTTAAATCTGACTTTTGCTCTGAAGTGTGTGTTGTTGTTGGTTTTTTTTTTGTTTGTTTTTTAATTGGTACAGCTGGCAAACGTCGGTTGCAACATTGGACACACTAATGGCGTAACTATTTTCACTGTAAAAAAAAAGTGCTAGACAATGCATTTATTATTACTGATCTCTAAATAAACCTACATGTTACTGTTAGAGATGATATTATTAGTCGTATTACGAGTTAGTCTTTGCCAGTGGTTCTTGTCGTCTGGAGGGTCCGGTGAAGGGTGTCAATGTCGGAGGTAAGATTCGAGGGCTTTAGCCCGAGACTCTTACCTCCGACATTGACACCCCTCACCGGACCTGAGAAACGACAAGAAGCACTGGCAAAGTTAACTCGTAATACAGCGGTTTTGTCTTCAACTGTAAAAAGCAATAGCGTGAAGTAAACCCTTGAATGGACCCCAAACTTTACGTGTGACGTAGAGATTCAGTTGACGTAATTCTCCATACTTCTGGTTATCAGTAAACAATCTCGCGTGAACTTCATTCGAGTGAAATTGTCTCTCTCATGTATTTTTTAATTTAACACATTTTCAGTCATTCTTTTGTATGAAATTGGTAATATAGGCCGAACACAACGTGTGCATATAGTTATTTTGTTGCGTAACCCTCTCAATTTTTATTTATCCAGCTTTTTGTTTCTTCGCCGTTTCGAATACGATCAGTACTTGATAGGGCCTTTGCTACAGTTGAATTTCCTGTCGTTGATGTTATCTAACTTATCCAATTATTCAGATTTGTTTTGTATAAAACTGGTACCAGTGGTATCAGAGAACACCTATATATAGTTCTTTTCGTTGTGTAGCCCCCTAAATTATATATTTATTGGCATATTTTTGTTTAAAGGTTTGACTGACCGAAGATTAGGTTGCGTTTTACCGAGAAATGTGATTGGCCAAATATTTATTTGGGGGAGAACACTTTGCTCACAAGTAACGTTGTCATCGTAATAGGTAAATAAGGGAGTCTACTTATCGTATGTTACTTTGGTAATATGTGACAAGGGGATTCTCGTTGACTTGAGAACAGACGAACAGGGAAAGAAATCAAATAGAGCCAGGCCAATGAGAAAAAAGTGTAAAGCAACTGAAAGAAGACAACTGGTCTTATATGAAGGTTATTTATCGAAGTGATGTAGTAAATACTATGTCCATTGTTGCAAATGACACTTTCACACTGTGTTACAAGTCACATGTCTGGAAAACGGCGCAGGCAGTTATCTTTTCAAGACCAGATATGTATACAAGAAACAATAATCAAGATACGTTACACTTTCAGACAGTACAACATATGAAATAAATAAATAATTTACAGACAAATGTCCCACTTTTTGGGGGCAACTTTTGGCACAGGCTCATTTGCATATTCGTGTTCATATTTTATATACATGTGCACATGCAATACACAAAAATACACAGTAACAGACGTGGCATTATACAAAAAAATTATGCTTCAAAACTAACTCCTTTTTATTATTTTAACAGATAACAAAACAAACGGTGCTCTCGTTTTTGGCTTCAACATCAGATGGTCAGACGGTAAGCTATAAGCTTGTGTTAGTATATTTTTTAAAATATATTTCTGACTAAAGTTGCCGAAATGCCGAAATGAGTTGAATAAACCCGAAACCGTAGACTGTGTTTAATTTCTTTTTTAGGCCTACATTTATCGTACCATTAACTATCATCATTATTGACACGGGTTATAAGTCTATTACTTATAGTATGCAACACATCGGCTGCACATGCAGTAACATGTTGTAACTTTAGTCGACGCGTAATTTTCGATCGCCCTAGCTTGAAGGTTCCGCAGTGACGTAAAAATCAAGTACGCTGACTTCAAAGAACAAAAGTCTGGCCGGCAACACGGGAATGTTGCGTAGAAATTCCCACCCTACGTCATTGTCTTAAGCCAGTTGATGTAATCAGATGGTATGCAACACGGCGACAAAAGCGGTCATTCAATGCTGCTTGAAGTTTTCTCAGAAGGTTCGAAGACGAAGAGAAACGACGTGTTAAGTGTACCTGGACGGTAACGATTCTTCTCTCAGATAGTTATGAAACCGGCCTTTAGCAGGTTTTTTGTTTCCTTTGTGCAGGTGCAGACAACATGATTAAATCGTACCCTTTCTTTTTGTCATTTCATGCAGCCATTTGAGTGCCCCCCCCCCCCTCAACCCATCCCCCATCCCTTCCACCCCCGGGGCTTCAGTTATTTTGGGGGGCTGTAGAATCGAGGCCCCGAAGCCAACCGATGAAAATCAGTGGCGCACTAACTTAGCTGACAAGATGGTGATGGCGCACAAGATATTTTGGATCCTCACGCTCTCGGAAGGTCTAAATTGATTGTAGGTGTCGTGGCGCACACTAGAATCGGAGCGGATCTATTGCTTGGTTGTTTTCGTCGTTAGACCGGAAGAAATCTCCAATTTTCAACACGTGATGCTTGTATCTCCGCCGCAAAGTTGTCTTTGTACAAGTATTAGCTGATTGTGCAGAATTACTGAGTATTTGTCTTTTTCTTCGCGAAAAGAGCCTTCCCAATGAGTACAGTGTTTTTATATGTCCTGCAAAAATGAGGCGTCAAAGGAATTATGAATAATATAAGGTCATCTTGCTGTCGAGTGACGTAACTGTTTTCTTGTTACCATCATATATGGCAATGACGTGGAATCTATCCTCCCAAATTCTTCAATTTCTTGTAGACAAAATTGTGGTAGGTCTGAAATCATTCACGTCGCAGCTGACGGTGGCTTGTGCATTTAATATAACTTTCTACATGAGTGTATGTTGACATAGGAGCTCCAGTTTCTCTGGTTCCTTCCTTTTTTAAAATTATTTCTGTCGTTTAGCGCCGCGCCACGACTCCTAAACGTTTTTAACATACGGCAGGGACTCCAAGCGCTGTTCCTTGGTATGTGCTTGGTCTACGAGCTACTGCCACAGTAGGCACATGAGGCCATACACACACAATATACGCACACGTACTATGGTAAACAACAGACAATCAGATGTATTAAAAATCGCATTATCTGTATTGTCGTCTGCTCTTTCGAGTCTTCATGCACGCGCTAATGTTCATTTGCACGCGCGTTACCATTCTTAGACTGGGGATCACGTAACCGGTCTCATGATTTCATCTGAAGTGATTTCCACCGCAAATCTTACAAAACCAAGACGGCGTCCGGTCCCGAGTGGGTCGATTCGAAGACAAGCGTCAAACGGTGACGCTTTGCTTCAAAGCTGCGACGTACTTTCAGGTCGCAGAACAGCTTTAGACACAGTATAGCATTCATATTAGGCCTTATTTTCTTCCTCCTTTGTCAGGCATTTATGCGCCACCACTCCTACACGTTTTTAACACAGAAGGGACTCCAAGTGCTGTTACTTGGTATGCGCTTGGTCTACGAGCTACCACCCCCCCCCCCCCCCACACACACACACACACACACACACACTCTACCCCACAGGTACACATATAGCTCGTAAACCAAGAGCATACCAATGAACAGTGCTTGGGATCCCTGCTATTTGTCTAGCAGATGTCCTTCGTAGACGATTAGCCGTTTACGAAATGGTGATTTTCTTCAGAGTAACAAAGGTTTGGGTGTGTCAAAATGAAGTCTAGTATGAATAAAAGCAGTGCGCACTCATTTTAAACCTCCGGAGGATGGAAACATTTTTCTGTAGCACATTTTGTTTCCAGTACGTCTGCAGACGAAACCAGGACTGTCGCAGCCATGTTTTCTGGAGATCAGTAGTTTACAAAGGCCTCACTGTTTCTGAATTCAGTTGTAGTATGCACTGTATGTTACTTTTAAAAAAATTCAATTTTATTTTTTAAATATTTCCACACTTAATTATATTAAGAAAAGAAACAATTACGAAAAAGCATGCCCTGAGCTAAAATGTCGTTACTCAACAATAAGGTATCCCAAATCATGTGATCGTCACAATCAAAAATAATGTCTGTGTCACGACCCCGCTTCCGGGGCGCGAGCAATGAGCGCTAACACTCGAGATACACCCCACCCACACTAACACAAACCTAACACAAACACTAGAGGAACAATGACGACGACATTTATTAATGCAACCCTAATAATCAACTATTCTCACGCAATCCTAACCACGCATTCACACATCACATTCACACGCACACACGTCCAAACTCCCCACCCCGAATATCCATAATACACAATACAAAATAAATATAATAAACTAAATATCCCTAATACAAAAGGTCAAGAAAACTAATATATGATAAACAAATAACCTTAACAAAAAATACAACTGAAAAGCTTAATCAACAGCCACTGGGCCCCGACGGAAGCACAAGCGTAAGGCGCTAACGCCAGTTAGACCAACGCCTTTCCTTCCGCGAAGAGTCCCTTACAGCACGTGGCTCCTTAAGTAATATAGTATGGCAAATAGCACAATATCAAATATACGATCAACTAAATATGCTTTCTAACACACAAATGACGATCAAGGGAAAAGAATATAGTTTGCAAGCTACTAAATCTCCCCAGCGGGAGCACAAACGACAGGTTCGAATTAAATTAACGCTTTCGCAAAAGACATTCGTGGCACAAGGCTCCTTTAACTAACGTTTCAGAATAAACAATATTACGTACACAGATGGATGAATACTCCTTAATTTAACCTGACTGAAAGTTGAATAAATATATTTCACGTCACGGGACATTCTCGCCGGAAGCACAACCGTTAAGCGCAGCTCAACTCGACGCTCTTGCTTCGGCAATAAGGCCTTCCCTAACACAGACTGCTTTTAGATAATACATTCTCTCAAACACTTTCCGTCACTATGACAGAGCTCCTCTCACAATACAGTCACTACGAGGAGATGAAATAAATCTCAAAACATATGACGTTCTTTGCAAAATTATAAATATACAAAACTTTCCTTAAACAGGTTAGAAATAAGTGGGACGACCCGACCTGACTAACACGCGGCGTGCCGCGACACTCGTAACAGCAGCCAGGTTCGGCGTCGTAGCCCCACAAGGAGGAGTGACACAGTCAGCCCCACTCAGTACCACCGTTAGATTAGGATAGGAACCAGATTTGGATGCACTAAAACACATGTGCAAAAATACACATATAAATAACTAACAAAAGAAAGATAATCACATCACACTTCCTGCAACTTCAACTGCCGTCTCTTATATTCCCTTCACTCTCCCGCAACAATAAATTCAACCTCAACATATTCCCTTCACCTTTCTCCCACAACGATAGATTCAACCTCAATAAAATACATATTTACACGTCGCCACATGACTCACTTCCGATATTTACACTCCGACGCTAAATAGTGAGATGGCCTTAGTCGCCTGCTCAGCGTTAAATCCCAATAACTAATCCGCCGCTAGATGCTCTAAATATTACAAAATACGACAGATGACATATTTACTTCTACATTCTATTGTCTTCTATTCTTACGCTTGCCCCCCAGTACACTAACCAAAGTTAAAACAAAACAAGCAAACACAAACACCCCCCCCCCCCCCCCCCCCACCGAGCAAATGGCCACTAAAGAATTGTTGCGTGCACTTACTGTCATCCGTGAAGACGCCCCGGCTAGGACGAAGACAAACAAGGACAAGACAAGCCAGGGGTTAAGTCGTCGCAGGACACCGGCTCCCGGGCTCGACCAAAGCCGTCTCGTAGGGCCGTCACAGAGGGACGTCACAGCTACTTGAGGCTGGTGGCTAATGGAAAACCACGCCCGCACAAACCCCCCTCATAGACTACGTTGAAAAGACGACTGATCTCGTTCGCAGCTGGAATGCGACTGTCTAAAAATTTGGATAACGTTAGGTTGGCGAAAAGCGCTCACTAAGTCATGTGATGTAAAAACACGTGAAACAACAACCACCCGATCGCGTTCAGACTGGGCGGCCACGTGCTTTACGCCGACCTCCAAACTCACACGGCAGCAAACACTCGCGTACCGACCAAATACTACACACCTATGCTATCGCTACCCGGTGACTAACTAAATCCTGTCACCCCTCTAAACTTACTCCCCTACAAAAATAGACGAAAAAAACCCGTGTCGTGACACACCTCCCCCCTAAGACAAAACTATCAGTTTTTGTTCCTTAATACTATCACGACTCGACATTCCTATTTAGAAAAACAGCGGGTACATACTGGTCTGTCGTCTCAAAATAACTACGGTGAAATAAATCGTCCAGCCTTAACTCACCCTCGCCTAACGCAGTGCGCAGTAGTAAGTCGGTAAAAAAAAAATATCTGCATACTGCCCACCGCAGTCTCTACCGTCCGATGTACGTCTGGACACTCAAATCTAAGTTAACGTTTCCGGAGGTTTCAGCGGCTGTCAGCGTTACTGCCGGTACGTTGTCACCAACGGACAGATCCTCCCCGCTTTCCCCCTTCTACGACTACAGCGGTAGATACGCTGACTCTCGTGGAAGAGTTTCAACAGATTAGCGTGGAGTAACTGGGTTTTGCTCCCTACCCTTACTTGGTAATCGCACTCCCCCTGTCGCCCTACCACTTTATACGGACCTCGTCAACTCATTTCTAGCTTGTTGTGCTAGGTGGGTAGCAGAAGTAACACCTTGTTTCCTACTCGGAACTGACGGCGTTTGGCTTTCCTGTCGAAATGCCGCTTCTGCCTAGCGCTGGCTTTCTCTAGGTTTTCTCTGGCTATTTCACAGGTTCCCTCTATCCTGCTCCTCAGGTCAACTACATACTGGTTGCTAACCTTGACCTCTTCACCCTTAAACTCTTTCGTCCACAACTCCCTCAAAATGGCCATGGGACCCCGTACTGTCTTCCCGTACAACAGCTCGAACGGAGAAAAACCTGTACTCTCTTGAGGAACTTCCCTATATGCGAATAGCAACGCAGGAATGTACCTATCCCATGACGTCGGTTGTTCCTTAGTGAGTTTTCTGAGCATGGATATCAGTGTCCCGTTAAACCTTTCCACCAGCCCGTTGCATTGGGGATGATAAGGTGTAGTACACTTCCCCTTGACGGCTAACAGCCTATAGACCTCACTCATGACGCTAGACATGAACTGCGTACCCTGATCGGTTAAAACTTCCCTAGGTACTCCCACCCTGGTCCAGATTTCCCACAACGCTTCTGCGACACGCTCTGCCTCAATGCCCTTCAGAGGCGCAGCCTCGGGGTATCTGGTGGCGTAATCCACTACTACAAGGATGTACTGATTCCCTCTATCCGACTTGGGCGATATCGGACCTACGATGTCCACCGCGACCCTCTGAAACGGGTCTTCTACTAGAGGAATCTGTTGCATCGGGACTTTCGACACCCTACCTCTCGGTACTGTCTTCTGACATTCCGGACAAGACTCACAGAATCTCCTGACCTCGGCACACATGCCGGACCAATAGAAAGTACCCCAGATCCTCTCCTTAGTCCGTTTCCCTCCTAAATGCCCTGCCATCGGAGGATCGTGCGCTAGCCGTAACACCTCCCCCCTAAGTTGCTGTGGCACCACTAACTGCGATAGCTCCGCCCCCTCTCGCAGATAGACTCTGTACAACACTCCTTTTTTGACGCGGAACTTAACTGATGCTCTACCCGACTTCAAGACGGTTCCTTGCTTAGCACAGTTTCTAGCTTTAGCTAAGGTCTCATCCTCCTCCGGCCACTTCTTTAACTGGTCTAGCTTAAGCGATTCTGAAATGGCTAACGGTTTTTCCCTTCTGCCTTCTGCCCTCACCTGAGCTCGGGTTTGTATCGCAGCAGCTACGGCACACTGCTTCCCGTCTACGGCTACGGGACTACGCTGCCCTTCCTTAAAGACTACCCAGTTGCCTAGTATGACGTCGGGGACAGAATCTTCAATGACTATCAACTCTACGGTCCCCTTCACAAACTGCGAGTCTACCTCAACGAAAGCCGTGGGGTACTTCCCTGCTTTAGACGGATCAGCCAAAACTACTTCGATCTCACGACCTGTCAAATCTTCAGGCCGCACCCATCTTGACGCTACAGCTCCCATCTCAGCCCCGTATCCCTCATGACTAACAGGACTACCTCTAAGCTGCCCCGTACTCCAAGGGTTGTACGGCTGAATACTACTGACGGTTTTAATGAGCTCTCCCTGAATCAAACTGGCGTCAGGACTTACCGTCACTTGATTCAACGGGTTAGACTGTCTACACTGTCTCGCCACGTGCCCCTTCTTCCCACATCTGTAACACTCAATCTGACTACCTCCTCCCTGACTCTCCTTCGGTTTAGTCTCCACCTTCTTACTTCCCCCCAGACAGTTTATCTACCCTGATCGTCGGGTCACTGGGTCTAGGTCCCTTCCTAACTGGTACACCCCCAAACATGGGTCTCTTAGTCACGGCCCTCTTAGCGTCTATATGAAGCTGAGCTAGCTCTGCTGCCTTTTCACCGTTCTTCGGAAGTCGTTCCCTCACAAACAGCTCTAACTCCGGACTCATGATGGAATATAGTTGCTCCGTGATGAAAGCGTCCAACACGTCAACTACACTCTCCACGTTTCTCCTAGCTAACGAAAACCACCTCTTCACTAGAGTGTGCAACCTACTCAAAACTGAGGAAATGTTTCGGCACCCTCCTTACGTACCTCCCGGAACTGCTTCCGGTAATACTCTCCGAAAACGTTTCAGGAGCGCATCCCTAACGACACTGAAATCCTGGGCTTGCTCTGGACTCAGCTTTAAGTACGTCTCTCTAGCTTCCCCTGACAGTAAAGGTGATAGTCTAGCAGACCAGATATCCCTTCGCCACCCTTGAGTCTCGGCTATCTGCTCGAAGTGCTGAAGGTAGCTCTCTATGTCTTCCTTCCGATCAAAAGGTAAAGTCTGACGCGATACCCATCTGACTGGCTACGCTGACTTTGCTGTGCGAACATCTGTTCTCTAGCTCTTCTCTCTTCTTCTAGGTGGGCTTGAAATCTTTCTTTATCATCTGACCTTTCTGCAGCCCTTTCCCTACGATCTAACTCTCTGTTCCTGTTCAGCTTCGAATTTCCTCTCTAGCAACTTCAACTCCTGGTCTCCTAGCGGACTCCTGGTCTTTACTAACAGACTCCATCACAAAATTGGCTAACACTACGTCCGTCAATCCCATGCTGATCCCCAACTCCCTGTATCCGACATAAGGGTCAGAAACGCCTAGTCCTACCGAACCTTTGGCCACTACTGGGGATAAAAATGCTGCCATGCGAGGGTTATGGAAGGAAGGCGTACTCACAGTGACCGCTGCCCTAGTCTAACGCGACGGGGTGGTTCCAGCAGTCAACGAGTCGGCCGATGCCTCAACCAGCCGTGCCTGGTCCTTCGCAGCCCTACGCTCGCCGGCTCTGGTCGTCATAGTGCTCGGAGACGGTGCCCTGCCACTCAAGGAGAAAAACGAAAGCTGAAGGACAACCAAACGCCAAACACCCAACACTTAACACTTAACACAAGACAATCAAGTGGATAATAAAAACAAACGGATGACGGAGCCGGAGGGTCCCCTGTTGCCCAGGCCTTGGCAGCAAAGTTACACACAACAACCGCCTGTTTCGCACTGCTCGGGGTATGAGCCCTAGAGCAATACTCCCTCACTCCCGACCAACCGCCCGCCTAGTCACTCACTCGACACGACAACGAAGAAACGAAACACTAACCTCTGGGTACTAACCTAACCTAACGATTCCGATCCACCACCTAACCCCCCCTCTAACAATTTCGATCCCACCGCTGCCACCAAAATGTCACGACCCCGCTTCCGGGGCTCGAGCAATGAGCGCTAACACTCGAGATACACCCCACCCACACTAACACAAACCTAACACAAACACCAGAGGAACAATGACGACGACATTTATTATATGCAACCCTAACAATCAACCAACTGTTCTCACGCAATCCTAACCACGCATTCACACATCACATTCACACGCACACACGTCCAAACTCCCCACCCCGAATATCCATAATACACAATACAAAATAAATATAATAAACTAAATATCCCTAATACAAAAGATCAAGAAAACTAATATATGATAAACAAATAACCTTAACAAAAAATACAACTGAAAAGCTTAATCAACAGCCACTGGACCCCGACGGAAGCACAAGCGTAAGGCGCTAACGCCAGTTAGACCAACGCCTTTCCTTCCGCGAAGAGTCCCTTACCGCACGTGGCTCCTTAAGTAATATAGTATGGCAAATAGCACAATATCAAATATACGATCAACCAAATATGCTTTCTAACACACAAATGACGATCGAGGGAAAAATAATATAGTTTGCAAGCTACTTAATCTCCCCAGCGGGAGCACGAACGACAGGTTCGAATTAAATTAACGCTTTCGCAAGAGACATTCGTAGCACAAGGCTCCTTTAACTAACAACGTTTCAGAATAAACAATATCACGTACACAGATGGATGAATACTCCTTAATTTAACCTGACTGAAAGTTGAATAAACACTATATCTCACGTCACGGGACCTTCTCGCCGGAAGCACAGCCGTTAAGCGCAGCTCAACTCGACGCTCTTGCTTCCACTATAAGGCCTTCCCTAACACAGGCTGCTTTTAGATAATACAATCTCTCAAACACTTTCCGTCACTATGACAGAGCTCCTCTCACAATACAGTCACTACGAGGAGATGAAATAAATCTCAAAACATATGACGTTCTTTGCAAAATTATAAATATACAAAACTTTCCTTAAACAGGTTAGAAATAAGTGGGACGACCCGACCTGACTAACACTCGGCGTGCCGCGACACTTGTAACAGCAGCCAGGTTCGGCGTCGTAGCCCCACAAGGCGGAGTGACACAGTCAGCCCCACTCAGTACCACCGTTGGATTAGGATTTCTGTGTATCAGGCTCGTGTGTTTCTTTTGTCAATAGGTCTATCGGTGTGCTCTCGACACCCTGTCTTAAAATAGACATTTGGAAAATACCCCTTTAAACGCGTGTTGCCTGCGACACTAGGCTTCGACGTTTCCGATATGCGTTGCATTTTTATAGTAACAGACTAATGCATGGGTGTATTGTAGACAGGTGTTTTTGATGCATGCGTATGCTGAAGAAGTATTATTACAAAATGCTGGCGGAAACAAAATTTCTTTTTCAGTTGCCATTTACATTTGTATTATACGTAACTGACGTAAACGACAACAAGCCTCAGTTTCGAGACCTTCCCTACAACGCTAACGTGTCCGAGGTAAGAGAAATTTAACTTCGGGTTTTTTGGTTTTTCTTTTTAAATGATGTCTTGATTCTTTTTTTTTATTTATTGCACCAAATCGCCAGCCTACGACAAATACATAACCGAAAATATGTAGGGCGTCTTGTTCATTAAAGAGAAACGAGAGCTCACTTCGGGAAAGTACCCGACCTTTACTGGGACCCTAAGTTGTTTTTAATTTCCAGTTCTATTTTCATTTATAAATCTCTTTTTCCAAGTATGGACCAAGAAACAATACACCCATTCGGAATCTCAGACAAGTAATGCAGGCTGGGGCGAGTGTTGTACCAAACAGACTCAGAGGGCTCGTTGTTTCAAAACACTTTCGGAAAACTCGGGCATTCAGCTTCACTACCTCCTGCATCATTCTCCAGTGCTGGTGATATCGATGATTTCATTCCTAACTAGGATGCGCGCTCGTGCGCCACAACCTGTGACCTTTATGATAGTCCAACAACTCTTGCGCCGCAACCTGTGGCCTCCTTTTAGTTTAAGGGGGCAAACCTACCTAGACGTAGGTACCAAAATTAAGATTTTTGCTGTTGGCTGTCAGGATTTTGCTGTTAAAATTTGGCAATAATGCAGTTTAGATGTAGTTTTTATGAAAATATGGGTTTTGGCCTCATTCCAATATTTTTGGTTTAAAAAATAAATGCGCAAAAGAGTCGCAATTGATATCCGAAAAAAAAGCCTTTGTTTTGGCACCTCTATCACTTATATTTATGCGCATATTATTTTTTTATTATTATTTTACATTATCTGGATTTTTTTCATACAGACAATTTTTGAACTATAATGTGTTTTTTTTTTTAATGTATGACAATCCCAAAATGCCTTTAAAAAAAGGTGAAAACGCATTGGGATGATAACTTCTAAATCCTTTTCTATATCAGATAACAACAAACTGCTATGTTAAAATCCAGATGAGTATGTTTTTTAAACAGTGCGCAAAATTTCAAGTTGATACATGTGATAGATTTAAAAATATCAACCCAAAACCATTCTTGACCATTTGATTGGGTAGGTCTGCCTCCTTAATACTGATGGACGGCAGAAGAAAAAAGTGAGCTCTCGTTTCATAATATAGTCGAAGAAGATTTTGATGCAGATCGATCCGACGTTGCACTGGATACACGTGTAATTACAGATATCTGAAATCAATCTGTGCTGCAACTGAAGACCAGTGAGCCAAAAGGAACTCCACTCTTTGTCAAGGTAGTTGCTCGCATGTTACGGGTTAGGGTTAAAACTAATTGCCACACATGTTCGCAAGACAAAAAGCATGTGGTTGTTCTAACGGTAGCGATCTATAAAACTGTAATGTCTTCACGTGGCCAGTTTGATTGACTCGACGGGGCTGATCCTGAGCAGATGGGCTCTTACTACATTCTGCGGTTTTATTCGAGAACTTCAGTAGGTAGCGAAATATAAAATATAGCAATTGCTTCTTTTTTTTAAAAAAAAAAAAGTGCATGTTCATGGAATCTAACATTACGAGTTCGGCGTCTCATATGATACTTTTTGTTTGTTTGTTTGTTTGTTTGTTTGTTTGTTTGTTTGTTTGTTTTTGCTTAGGACGCGGAGCCTGGTACTGTTGTGTTTACCGGAATCAAGACAGACGATCCGGACACAGTTGTTGGAGGTGTGGTCGACTATTCAATGCGGGTGAGAACTTTTAACCGTCCAGCTTTGCGACACAGATTAATTAGAGAATATGTGAAAGTGATGGACGTATGCAGTTTATTCATTGTCAGTAAGCTATCAAGAAAATAATCACATTGCTGCCACAACAACAGCTACAACAACAATAACAACATCTATTACTAATGTCGTCGTCTATCACGACTACTACTACAACTACTGCCACTATTACGAATACGTCGACTACAACTACTACGACTACTAATACTACTACTACTTCCATGACAACGATGACGTCGACAACGACTGCTACTGCTGGTAAGACTATGTAGTGATGTTACGGAGGATAATTATACGAGAACATTTCAGATTGCTTCAGGTTTGAGGTCTATAATATTTCTGATTTTGTTTGTTTCAGTTTGTCAGCCAGGTAAGTACATATTTACACTTCAGTTACACAAGTGCAGGGACTGAAGCGGCCTACAGGGTGGGCTTGGGTTGCTTAGATTCGCCGATACAACGGGTTGACAATGTTGTCTTGCCTCAGCTAAGACTTTTCAACCTTTCTTTTACGATTTATTTGAGTAGGCAGAGGTAACCGAGGTTTGCTACTGCCCCTTCAGCGCAACATCGGAATTATTCTACTTACAAAGATGAAGAGCAGAAACGTCTTTAAATTTTATGACAATCAAAGTGAAGGACGAAATTAACTCATTCGAGACGTGCCACCTCTGGATACGCGGCGTAAACCGCGTATCCGGAGGCGGCACGTCTCGAATGAGTTAAATTTAAGTTAGCCTTTTTATACTGAGAATATTTATAAAGGAGATATTAAACTGGAGCAGGTCGATAAAAGCTGTCTCATAGCGTTTGGGTTGCTTCATCTTTGTTTAAAGGGGCACGCCTGACTTTTTTTAATGCTTCAGTTCGCAAAAAGCTTTTACTGGGATTCAGTATACACACCTACTTAGACAGTGACCACCCTATTGTCCCACCAAATGCTTTCTTTCGTCCGTTCAAAGCGAAAAGAGGCCCACCGGAATCTCGTGACTGAACGCCACGAAAAGATTGCTTCTGATAGGCGATGGTAGTTGACGTTATAACTATTGCATACGACCTTTGCCTCCCCCGCAGCGTGACCAGTTGTGGGCCTTTCCCGCTGCCCTGCTCTTACGTGCTATGTGCTAGTGTGCTAAGTGTTCCGTGTGTGAGTGTGTTCGCTACCCGCATTTGTTGCTGGTTGTTGTTCGTGTTCCTACCGTCCTATAGGTTTTACGTGTGCTGCCCTAAATTTGTTATTTCCCGTCGAAATCTCGCCCTCCCCACTTGTGATCTCGCCGCTGACCGACCGTGTTTGTCCGCTTGTAATTTTCTTCCCCTGTATCCCTTCTGCCTTTTCAGTGGTTTTTGCGTATTATCAGCGTCGCTCCCCTAACACACTCACACACGCACACACACAGACACACACACACACACGCACGCACACACACACACACACACACACACACACACACACACACACACACACACACACACACACCTACTGTACTTTTTCTCCCTTGCGTATTATCATGTCGCTCCCCTACCACACCGCTCACACACACACCGACACACACCATCACACACACACACTCTCTCTCACACACACACACACACACACACACACACACACACACACACACACACACACACACACACACACACACACACGCACACACACCCTACTGCACCCTCGTCCCGTCTTTCTCTTCCTGTCCTCACAAACAATCATGCTCATCAAATACACACGCCAACAACTGCTATCTCTACTTTGCCACGCCACCTTCTGCGCGGCCGGTGCCGCCGACAGTGTTGCAAATGCCTTACGTGGCATCAGGTTGCGAAAGAGAGGCCGCAGGGGTGGAATTAGCAGAAGGCACGACTCACCACCACACCCACAACCACACACTTCTTCCCCTTTTCCTATGTCCTTCCACCCCTTCCGCCTCCCCCCGCCTCCCCGTCTTCTCCCCATCCCTTCCTTCTTCTCCCATTTCTTCTCCTGTCTTTCTCAACTACCGCTCCCTGCTCTCTTTGCCCGCCTCCTCCCCCACCCACCTCCCCCTCCCTCCCCTCACCACCTCCTCCTCCACCTGCTCTTTCCTCCTCGTCCCCTCCTCCCCCTTTCTCCTCCTCTTCACCCTCCCCCTCGCTCTTCCTCATCTTTTCCTACTCTCCTTCCTCCCCCTTTCCCCTCCCCCCCCCCTCACCCTCCTCTCGCATCCTCTTTCTTGCCCGGTTCTCCTTCCCCGTCTTTTCCTCCTCCCCACTCCCCCCCCCCCTCCTTCATCTCTCCCCCCTCCTTCCTCTTTTCCCCCTCCCCACCCTCCTCCTCCTTTGTCCTCTTCGTCGTCCGTTTCTTCTTCATCTTCCTCTTCTGTCTCACCCAACCTAAAACTGTGTCTGTTCAATGCACAGTCTGTCTGCAAAGATGGCAAAGCCGACGTGATTTCAGATTTCATTCTAGACAATGACCTAGATGTTGTCGTGATCACCGAAACGTGGCTCCGCTCAGCTGGCGATGAACCCATCATCGCCAGCGTCACTCCGAGTGGCTACCGCCTGGCCTCCTTCCCGCGCGCTTCCAGAGGGGGTGGCATTGCCATCATCTACAGGGACTGTCTCTCCGCTCACCTCTCCTTCTCTCAGTCTCTACCTTTTGCTCATCCCTCCTTTGAATCTGTCGAGGCCGTAGCAACACTCCCTGGCCAGTCCCTCATCTTCTCATGTATCTATCGCCCCCCTCCAAGCTCTCAAAACAAACTCACAAACTCCATGTTCCTCACCGAGTTCGACCTCCTCCTCGACCACTACAGCACACGACCCGGAAAACACATCCTTCTTGGCGACTTTAACTTCCACTTCGACAAACCCGACCACCCTGACACAAAACGCCTTTGCACATCACTTTCAAACCACAATCTTACCCAACACATCACCAAACCCACCCACCGACTCGGCCACACCCTCGACTGGATCATCACCCGCACCTCCGACCAACTCTTTCTCGACTCTGACACCTCCTCTGTGCTTCCCTCTGACCACCTCGCTATTCTCGTCTCCCTCAACCTACCTCCCCCGAAAAAACCCAAGCTCCTTGTCTCTCGTCGCAAACTAAAATCTGTCAACCGAGAGAGCTTCTTCGACGAAGCTGTCGACCTTCTCCTGGACCCCGCCTCCTCTCCTGATCTTGCATCCCATTTCGACTCCTCCCTTCGAAAACTTCTAGACACCCATGCACCTGTCACCACCTGCTCCATACCCAACCGACCCCCCTCCCCCTGGCTCACTGACGACATAGCTGAGGCCAAGCGCGAGCGCCGACAAGCGGAACGCCGCTGGCGCTCATCTGACCTCACCGTTCACAGACAGATCTTCCAAACCACCAGATCCAAAGTCTGCAGAATGATCTCCGACTCCAAAAGTAAACACCTTCAAAACAAAATCCTGGAATCCACTTCTTCCAAAACCCTCTACGCTACCATGAACTCACTCCTAGGCATTTCTAAAGACTCTCCTCTCCCCAACACACACAGCAAAGAAGAACTCCCGTCCGCTTTTTCCACCTATTTTTCTGACAAAATCCAAACTCTGCGCAACACACTCGACACACTGCCTTCTCCGCTCTGCCCTCCCGTCACCCCCTTTTCCGGCACCCCCCTCTCGTCCTTCCAGCCCGTCTCTCAGGATGAAGTCCTCAAGACCATAAAGTCCATGCCTCTCAAAACCTGCGAACTAGACCCTCTCCCAGCTTCTCTCTACCGGGACGGCCTTCCAAAACTTCTGCCATTCATTACCGACATCATCAACACATCTCTAGAGAACGGCTCCGTCCCTGATATCTTCAAGTCCGCCATCGTCCGTCCTCTCCTCAAAAAACACAACCTCGACCCAAACGAACTCAAAAACTATCGCCCAGTCTCCAATCTATCTTTCCTGTCCAAGCTTCTTGAGAAGGTCGTTCTCAACCAGCTCAACCTCCACCTCGCCGACAACAACCTCCTCAGTCCCTTCCAGTCTGCCTATCGCAAACATCACAGCACTGAAACAGCCCTTCTACATATCTTAAACGACCTGCTTCTCTCCACCGACTCGGGCAACATCTCCCTTCTTACGCTACTCGACCTCTCTGCCGCCTTTGACACTATAGACCACTCTATCCTCCTCCACCTCCTTCACCATTCCGTTGGCATCACTGACTCTGGTCACTCCTGGTTTCTCTCCTACCTCTCCGACAGACAGCAGTCCGTCACCATCGACGGCGTCTCCTCCAACCCAGTCACGCTCTCCTGCGGAGTTCCACAGGGGTCCGTCCTGGGCCCGGTCCTTTTCACACTCTACACGTCTCCCCTGTCCAACATCATCCAGTCTCACCACATACACCACCACCTCTACGCTGACGACTCACAACTACTAGACAAAGACAAACTCGACAACACTCAGTCACTACTGACTCGCACGGCTGACTGCTACGAAGACGTGAAAAACTGGATGACAGCAAACAAGCTTAAACTGAATGACGACAAAACGGAAGCCATGCTATTACGCACTCGCCAGAAACTTTCCCAGCTCCCTCCCTCCCTCCACCTTCAACTCGACAGCACCCCCATCTCCCTCTCTGACTCGGCCAAAAACCTCGGCGTTATCCTCGATTCCTCTCTTTCCATGACCAGCTTTGTTTCCGCCACGGCCCAGGCATGCTACTTCCACCTCCGCCGCATCGGTCAGATCAGAAAATACCTCACTACCGAAGCTGCCACCAAACTTGCTGTCTCTCTCATCCTATCTCGCATCGACTACTGCAACTCTCTCCTTTCCGGCCTCCCTCACTCCACCACTTTCACTCTCCAGCGCGTCCAGAACAATGCTGCCCGCCTCGTCCTCAGAAAGAAAAAATCCGACCATATCACTCCCCTGCTCAAACTCCTTCACTGGCTTCCCATCCCCCAACGCATCCAATACAAGATTCTGTCTCTCTGCTACAAATCCCTGAACAACTGCGCTCCCGCCTATCTCTCAAACTTAATTCACCCCTACACTCCTCCCTGCTCCCTCCGCTCCGCCTCCGACCCTCTCCGCCTCCACATCCCTCGCACTAAACTCAGCACTTTCGGCCCCCGCTCCTTCTCAGTATACGGTCCATCCATCTGGAACACTCTCCCACTCTCTCTCCGTCAGAAACACTCTCTCTCTCTCTCTCTCCTCCTTCCAGTCCGCCCTCAAAACTCACCTCTTTCAACAGTTCTAGCACTATACCACCACACTCCCCACCCTAAGCAGACTGTCGTAATGTTTTTTCACTATTTGTGGTTCGCGAGTCGTTGTCTAAAGCGTGCGATTGCGTGCGCGAGTTGTGAGTGCGCGCTTAGAGTTATAATTATTACAAGATAAGCGCATTATAAATACCGTAATTATTATTATTATTATCTGCATAATTATAATCAATGAGCGACATGATGTCGGATGAACCAGCAAAGAAAAAAAAGAAAGTATCAGTCGACTCGCGCCGGCCGACAATGACAGACTCGGAATTCAAGAGAAGAAATAGGAAGAGAGACAAGATACCCCTAAGTAGAATTGACATCGGACAAGGGAATATAGAGCTTGGCTTGACCGCCCATCCGGAATTTGTCGCTTTCCCGCTATGTGAATCAGCAAGTAATCTACGGTCTTTGTCGATCTTCCTATAGTTTCGCGAGCGCTAGTGATTTTCAGAATTCATGATCTTCAGTAGAATTTATCTCTTACTGATTTCGCAAGATTTTAAACCTGTATTATCATAAAGTTACGAGCTAGTTATCAGATTTTATGCTGCAAGGATCTGAAAACTACGGTGTGTGTCAAAATTGCGGAACATCGCTGGTTGTGACACGTTTTTGTCTGTGCGGGCTCTCATTTACTCGATTCACAGAGGTAGTGTTTCTGCTGCGATGGTGCATTAGTCGTTTCCAGATATGCTTTCAGTTAGGTAGACTTCGATGTGTGAGATGTGAAATTGCAGTGCAGAAAGTGGGTATAAATACCACTGTTCTGTTTCGTGTTTCCGAGGGGTAAAGGATCAAAGGTCAAACTAGGCACCGTGGACGCTGGCTCAGTCGCTTGGCGCGGAGACTGAGTCGAACAAGCCACGCCCCCGGCCGTGCACTGTCGATGCAGCACGATCGTTACTAGTAAATACTAGCAGGTCAAGCGGAATCCGCATTGTGATTTTGACAGCATAGCGAGTATGGAAGGTTTATTCTACATTCTCGTGGAAAATTATGTCAAAGGGATGCCGGAGAACATCAATACACGTGTACACTGACACGTGTACACCACACCAATGACCTCGTGACCTGCAGTACTGACCGGGTTCTGCCTTGTGACGTAGGCTAGTAATTATGCACATATTCAAAACGAGGCCGATGCAGACGATAATCTGCGCTCTCGGCTACAAACAAACAACACACCCTCCAAACGATGAATTTCGACATTTGGCATTGTATTTACATCATAAGCTCTAAGTTAGTACACAAAGGACCCATACATAATACAGTCAGCAGTATCTGGTGCAGACAGTTTTCTGACTGTGTTGAGATGCTTGATCCTGGGTAACATAACTTTAAGCATTATTTATACAGGTTTTTAAAAAAAAGATGCATCACAAGGGTTCGAATTCTGTAATACGGGTTGTTGCGACGTCATCGTGAGAGAAGACCTAGTGGCTGAAGACCAGAAGCTACAGGAGTGGAAATCCCTCATCCTGGCCGACGGAACTGTGAGAATTATCCCCCTTGCCAAGGTCAGTGTCAACACCCCGTACCTGATAGGAGAGGTGAAGGTGTTATGCGTGAAGACCCCAGTCTATGACCTTGTCATTGGAAACGTTGACGGTGCCAGGAACTCCGAGGATCCAGATCCGGAGTGGAGACCTGAAACATGTGCTGTTACCACGAGAAGTCAAGCAAAGAAGAGTCACAGACCATCCCTCTAAAAGTAGCTGACAACACGGAAGCAGCCGTGGTAAATAGAGAAGCTGGTGGAATTACAGCGAGCCGACCCCACGCTTGACAAGTTCCGAGGTGAGACCTTCGAGATCAGAACGGAATCCTGTACCGGGTATTCAACAGCCATGGAAACAAGCCTGTCCGTCAAGTGGTGGTTCCTGAATCCCTGAGGTTGCAGGTGATGAAACTGGCCCATAATTCCATCTTAGGATGACACCTGGGAATCAGCAAGACCCTCGACAGGATCCGAGCAGTCTTCTACTGGCCTGATATGGGGGGCAACGTCATCAGATTCTGCCGGTCGGGCGATATATGCCAGAAGACAATCTCCAAGAGAAAGGTGACCGAGGTCCCTCTAGAAAAAAATGCCACTGATCGATATGCCTTTCAAGCGGATAGCCGTGGATCTCGTGGGACCAATATCTTCTCCAAGTGAAGATGATCATCGCTACATTCTGACACTGGTGGGTTACGCTACAAGATATCCTGAGGCCATACCATTAAAGAAGATCGACACTCCAACAGTGGCAGAGGCGCTTGTGGACATGTTCAGCCGTCTGGGGATTCCTGAGGAGATCCTGAGTGATTTAAGGACCCAGTTCGTCTCCGACTGCATGGAGGAAGTCAATCGCCTGTTGAGCATCAGACACCTCACTACTACCCCGTACCATATGTAACGGTTTGGTGGTAAAGTTGAATGGAACATTGAAGGCTATGCTGAAGAAACTGTGTGCTGAGCAGCCAGGGTTGTGGCATAGATACATCAATGCCTTGCTCTTGGCATACCGTGAAGTTCCCCAGGATTCGACAGGGTTTGAACTACTGTACGGCAGGACTGTAAGGGGACCCAAGCACATCCTGAAGGAGCTATGGACCAAGGACATCGCCGCGCTTGAGGTAAAGGTTAGCTACCAGTATGTCTTCGACCTGAGAGAGAAGCTGGAGGATACCATCAGGATGTCTCAAGAAGAATTGGAGAAGGCGCAGAACAAGGGGAAACATTATTATGACCGTAAAGCTAAACATCGACGGTTCCAGCCAGGTGACCAGGTGTTGGTTCTTCTCCCCACCGACAATAAAAAGCTTCTGATGCAGTGGAAGGGACCGTACGTAGGTGACACAGTGGTTGGCATCAACGATTACAGAGTCAAGGTCAACAACAAGAAGAAGACATACCCCGCTAATCTGCTGAAGAAGTGCATCGAGAGAGGTCGTCAGGACAAATCACAACAAGCGGCATCGGTGCGTCCGGCTGCTGACGAGAGACTAGACGACGAGAACCTTTTCGACCTTAATGAACTCCGCCACAAGGAGGGTGTAGAAGACATCCAGTTTTGTCAGAACTTGACCCAGGCACAACAAGAAGAGCTGAGAGTCTTAACTACGGAGTTCAAGCATCGGTTTACACCTGACCCGGGGAGAACAGACACCATTCAGCATGAGGTTAATCTGACGTCAAACGAGCCGGTTCGCAGCAAGCCCTATCGTTTTACTTGTAACACGAGGGAAGAACTGAAAAAGGACATCAAGGAGATGCTGGACCTGGGAGTCATCAGGGAGTCCAAGTTGCCATATGCGTCCCCAGTAGTCATCTTGAAGAAACCAGATGGATCCCACCGGGTGTGCGTGGACTACCGTAAACTCAATAAACTGACCCAGAGCCAATGCCCACAGCAGAAGAACTGTTCCATAAGGTCAGTGGAGACCAATTTCTCTCCAAAATTGACCTAAGCAAAAGGTACTGGCAAATCAAGGTTGCAGAGAAAGATATCTACAAAACAGCGTTCGTCATTCCCGACGGTCATTGGGAGTTTCTGAAGATGCCTTTTGGAATGGTAAACAGTGGTGTCACGTTGAAAAGAGGGCTGGAAAAACGATCCTAGAAGATATGCAGAATGTGACTGGGACGACATCTTGATTCATTCCAAAACCTGGGGAGATCACCTCAAGACCCTCCGAGAGCTGTTCCAACGTCTGTCAGATGCGAATTTCACCATCCGACCAAGCAAGTGTATTCTTGGGGCTGACAAGGTAGACTTCATCGGGCACCGGTTACGCGAAGGCTTAAAAGGGCTACACGACGACAACGTGAGAAAGATCAGGGATGCCCCACGAACAACTACCAAGACGCAAGTTCGCTCATTCGTGGGCCTAGCGAACTACTACCGAGAGTACATCCCGAACTTTGCAGCTGTCACAGCACTCCTGACTGACTTTTTGAGGAAAGGACAACCCAACGTGGTGAAGTGGGAGGAGGCCCAAGAGCGAACATTAAGGGCAGTTGGCGTCATCCTAACCGAGAAGCCCGTTCTACACCTTCCCTACCCATCGAAGACCTTCGTCCTGAGGACAGACGCCTCCAACGACGGACTGGGTGCCGTCTTAATGCAAGGGGATAATAGGAAACTCTACCCAGTGAGCTACGCCAGCAAAACATTGACCCGAGCTGAGCGGAACTACTCTACCATCGAGAAGGAATGCCTAGCCATTATCTGGGGAGTGAGGAGGTTTGAGCTGTACCTTCAAGGTGTACAATTTGTGCTGGAAACGGACCATCAACCCTTGCCAAGTTCACAAACTGACGTATCATGAGATGGGTGATGTTCTTGCAGAACTTTGACATTAAATTACAGTCTATCAAGGGTTCACAGAACTTTGGAGTGGATTACCTGAGCAGAGCAGTTTAAAAGGACATTTCTTTGTCTAGGACAGTTTAAAGAAACCGTTAGACGATGATTTCAGAGTAGTTGATTTGATTTGGGGTTTTTTTTATCTGAAATTGTTAATATTTATAGTTCTGTGTAGTATAACACATCCACAACCCTATTTTGAGATTTCAGAAGAAATTTTATGAAATTTCGTTCTAAAAAAGGGGGTAATGTTACGTTTGTGGTTGTGTAGTTTCTTGAGAGCGTATGTGTGTTGGTCATGCGAAGGATCCGATTTTTGTTTGAGTTGTTTTGGATTTTTAAAAAAAAATCACGTACCTTTATAGTAGGATTCATTTACTTTCGCACGGACAACTGCGATCGATTTTTGTTGTGACGCTTAGTTTCGCTACGATGAGACTGGAAGGTTCGAGCAGGGTCGTGATCTTTATAGTGACCTCATATATGACGTCAAAGTGTCGGCAACATTTCGTAACACTGTATTAAGGATTTAAATAGTAGTGGAATTTTGTAGTTTATTCTAGTGAATTCTTTTTCATCAATATTAATGAGTTTTGGTTACGTTTTCTGGTCTGATTGGTTGTGTTGTGCGTATTTTTGCTAGATTATTCTGGAAATCTGTAATAGTATACAAGACCGTGCTAGGAAAAATGTGTGTACATTGTATGAGAAACGCAGTGTGTCAGAAGTGTTGATGCATTGTAGAGGAGACAGTGTATCAGTGTTGGTGCATTTGTGAATGCATTGTGTGGAGATCGCAGAAATAAAATATTGTTGGAACTGTTACTCCTGAGTGGTATACAAACTTGTGCCACGTGTGACGAGTTGCAGCTGAGTGAAGTTTCTTTACCAGAACCCTACTTGCGTGCGTCTGGTGCGATTGCATCACACTATGACTAACACATAACATACATACATATATATATATATATATATATATATATATATATATATATATATATATATATATATATATATATATATATATATATATATATATATATATATATATATATATATATATATATATATATATATATATATATATATATAAGTTTTCATTCAATTCTGAGAACGCTGTGCTAATGCCATGGAATTCCAGGCTGGTAAGCTTGCATTGAGTCATCAGCTGTCCTTTTTGTGACTGCATCGCTCACTAGTTCTAGAAAGGAGAGGGTAGTGGGAGAGAGAAGGAATGACAGACCTATCATTTTGAGCCTTTCACTGAACACCTATTACATAAAGCAGTAGGGACTACCCCCAGGCGCCCCGCCATCCGCTGGATCTATATATATATATATATATATATATATATATAATATATATATATATATATATATATATATATATATATATATATATATATATATATATATATATATATATATATATATCCAGCAGGTCCAAGATCTGTTTGGGAATATTCGTGCACTAGCCCCCCCCCCCCCCTCTCTGGGGGAGGACTGGATATTCTCCAGCGGATTGCGGGGCGCCTGGGGGTAGTCCCTATTGCTATATGCAGTAGGTGTTCAGTGGAAGGCTCAAAAAAATAGGTCTGTCATTCCTTTTCTCCCACTACCCTTTCTTTCTAGATCTCGTGAGCGATGCAGTCATAAAAAGGGCAGCTGATGTCCTGATGACACAATGCAAGCTTACCAGCCTGGAATTCTATGGCGTTAGCACAGCAAGATCATTCTCAGAATTTATTGAAAAATTATATATATATATATATATATATATATATATATATATATATATATATATATATATATATATATATATATATATATATATATATATATATAATATATATATATATATATATATATATATATATATATATATATATATATATATATATATATTGTTTGGCATGCTGTCTCGGAAGACAATGAAGTATATGCGCTTGCTGGGACAGTCACTGGAGTCACCTCTCCAGGGCGCAAGCCTGGGCGATGTGTGTGGAGATCCTGGGATGCCCAGTCGTCAAGATCCCTTCTCGGCCTCGCTGATGTAGTCCAAAGGAATGCAAAGCAGTACGTTTGTCACCAGTTTGGCTGCAGGATCTGCCAGAACAGTGCGTGAATACAGGCAGCTGTCTGCCTTCGGGGCTCCACTCCTGATAATAATAATAAATAATAATAACGGTATTTATAATGCGCTTATCTTATAATAATTATAACTCTAAGCGCGCACTCACAACTCGCGCATGCATGCGCACGCTTTAGACAACGACTCACGTACCACAAATAGTGAAATACATTACGACAGTCAGCTTGGGGTGGGGAGTGTGGTGATATAGTGCTAGAATTGTTGAAAGAGGTGAGTTTTGAGGGCGGACTGGAAGGAGGAGAGAGAGTGTTTCTGACGGAGAGAGAGTGGGAGAGTGTTCCAGGTGGATGGGCCGTATACGGAGAAGAAGCGGGGACCGAAAGTGCTGAGTTTGGTGCGAGGGATGAGGAGGCGGAGAGGGTCGAAGGCGGAGCGGGGAGGAGTGTAGGGGTGAAGTAAGTTGGAGAGATAGACAGGAGCGCAGTTGTTCAGGGATTTGTAGCAGAGAGACAGAATCATGTATTGGATGCGTTGGGGGATGGGAAGCCAGTGAAGGAGTTTGAGCAGGAGAGTGATGTGGTCGGATTTTTTCTTTCTGAGGACGAGACGGGCAGCATTGTTCTGGACGCGCTGGAGAGTAAAAGTGGTGGAGTGGCCGGAAAGGAGAGAGTTGCAGTAGTCGATGCGAGATAGGATGAGACAGCAAGTTTGGTGGCAGCTTCGGTAGTGAGGTATTTTCTGATCTGACTTATGCGACGGAGGTGGAAATAGCATGCCTGGGCCACGAAGACGAAGCTGGTCATGGAAAGAGAGGAATCGAGGATAACGCCGAGGTTTTTGGCCGAGTCGGAGAGGGAGATGGGGGTGCTGTCGAGTTGAAGGTGGAGAGAGGAAGGGAGCTGGGAAAGTTTCTGGCGAGTGCCTACCAGCATGGCTTCCGTTTTGTTGTCGTTCAGATTGAGCTTGTTTGCTGTCAACCAGTTTTTCACGTCTTCGTAGCAGTCAGCCGTGCGAGTCAGTAGTGACTGAGTGTTGTCGAGTTTGTCTTTGTCTAGTAGTTGTGAGTCGTCAGCGTAGAGATGGTGGTGTATGTGGTGAGACTGGATGATGTTGGACAGGGGAGAGATGTAGAGTGTGAAAAGGACCGGGCCCAGGACGGACCCCTGTGGAACTCCGCAGGAAAGCGTGACTGGTTTGGAGGAGACGCCGTCAATGGTGACGGACTGCTGTCTGTCGGAGAGGTAGGAGAGAAACCAGGAGTGAGCAGAGTCAGTGATGCCAAAGGAGTGGTGAAGGCGGTGGAGGAGGATAGAGTGATCAATAGTGTCAAAGGCGGCAGAGAGGTCGAGTAGCGTAAGAAGGGATATGTTGCCCGAGTCGGTGGAGAGAAGCAGGTCGTTTAGGATATGTAGAAGGGCTGTTTCAGTGCTGTGATGTTTGCGATAGGCAGACTGGAAGGGACTGAGGAGGTTGTTGTCGGCGAGCTGGAGGTTGAGCTAGTTGAGAACAACCTTCTCAAGAAGCTTGGACAGGAAAGAGAGATTGGAGACTGGGCGATAGTTTTTGAGTTCGTTTGGGTCGAGGTTGTGTTTTTTGAGGAGAGGACGGACGATGGCGGACTTGAAGATATCGGGGACGGAGCCGTTCTCTATAGATGTGTTGATGATGTCGGTAATGAAGGGCAGAAGTTTTGGAAGGCCGTCCCGGTAGAGAGAAGCTGGGAGGGGGTCTAGTTCGCAGGTTTTGAGAGGAATGGACTTTATGGTCTTTAGGACTTCATCCTGAGAGACGGGGCGGAAGGACGAGAGGGGGGTGCCGGAAAAGGGTGGTCGGGAGGGCAAGGCGGAGAAGGCAGAGTGTCGAGTGTGTTGCGCAGAGTTTGGATGGATTTTGTCGGAAAAATAGGTGGAAAAAGCGGACGGGAGTTCTTCTTTGCTGTGTGTCTTGGGGAGAGGAAAGCCTTTAGAAGTGTCTAGGAGTATGTTCATGGTAGCGTAGAGGGTTTTGGAAGAAGTTGATTCCAGGATTTTGTTTTGAAGGTGTTTACTCCCCCACATTTTGGCCGTTGGATCAAGCCTGATCTCCTCCGTCCTTTAGCCGTTGGCTGTCAGAAACAGCTCATCCGCCTAGTGGTGCGGTCTGAACACCACCTCCTCACGTGGTTTAGCCCACCAGCTGAGGTGGTTTGCCGGAGTGTGGCGCTTGGAGCCAGCACGTGAGAGGTTTAAGGAGATGGATGAGGACCAGTGATGCCCGTCTGTCCTATGTAGGACGCAGCTGCCGAACAGCAAAGGTACTGCCCTTATCCGGAACCCCCTACACCCCATATATATATATATATATATATATATATTATATATATATATATATATATATATATATATATATATATATATATATATATATATATATATATATATATATCATGGGTAGACCATCGAAAACCGATGATGTCGTCATTGTGTATGACATCTATTTGTGGGTGCGGGTGTGGCTGGCCAATCCAATCCTGGAGCCAAACCTGCGAGGGCAATGGGGGCACTGGAGCGTAGCTGTGGGGAGAGTCGACGCTGTCATTCTGCGAGCTCTTGCACTGGTGATCTTTTCGCGCCGATTATATTCAAAGAGCGTGCAGGCTTTCCTGGTTGCGGCGCACTTGCCAGATCTGTCTTGCGCTTGCGCTTCAAGTTCCTCTACAGGGAAGACGCAGTACTTGAGGCTGTCTTTTATGCAGTCTTTGAAGCGTTTCTTTGGCCGTCCTTGCTTCCTGTGGCCTTTTGAGAGTGCGCCATACAGGAGTTGGCGTGGCATGCGAGAATCATCCATGCGTATTACATGACCTGTCCAGCGAAGTTGTGTCTTTAAGATCAAGGCTTCAACACTCACTAAGCCAGAAGTGTCCAGGACGTCCAGGTTTGTCACCTTTCTTGCCATTTGATCCCCATGAGTGAGCGGAAGGATCGCATGTGGAAACGTTCAAGCTGCTTGAGGTGCTTTCTGTAGCGTCCATAACTCACAGCCGTAGAGGAGACTGGGGATGACTACTGCCTTGTAGACTTTGATCTTGGTGGAGAGCTTGACGTTGTTGTTGTTCAACACACGAGTGCGCAGACGACCCATGGCTTTGCTGGCTTCGCTGATGCGAGCTGCGATTTCCTTGTCGATAGTACCGTCAGAAGAGATGATGCTCCCCAGGTATCTAAACTGGTCGACAGTCTTCTGCTCGGTGCCTTCGATGTACACTTTGGTTGGGGGTGCTCTTGTGCCTGGGGCTGGTTGTGCAGGACCTCGGTCTTGCTGAGACTGATGGTGAGGCCAAACAGTCGAGAGGCTTCCGTGAACCTGTTGACGATGGTCTGGAGGTCAGACTCGATTCGTGTATGCCATCAGCGCACAGTCATCGGCAAACAGCGCCTCAAGGCTCTCTCTTCTTTAAATGTGTTTACAGAGCGTCTCGCACCTTTATTCAACATGACAAATTAAACTAAACCGAAGGGGAAAGAAAACGACACATCCAGACCCCCTCCCAACAAACGCAATGAACTGCAAAACAATGCTAGAGTAATTGCAACAAGAGCAATGGAACGTGCCCATATTCTAGATACGTCATTATCTGTTTTTGCTTTTCTTGTTAACGCGCTTTTTACACAAAATATAGCACTCTCATCTGTACATTCTCTACCAAAGGATGCCAAAATAACCCGGAACAACGCATATTATAGCTAGATGAAAGCTACGGCGAAAGATTCGCATGTTTGTTCTTCTTGGTATATATTTTAGGGCGGACCTGGTGTGAGTGACGTGTTCTTCATGGATGGAGGCACTGGAATCGTAAATTTGATCGGAACTTTGGACTACGAAACTACAAGCATCTACCATTACAAGATCATTGCTTCTGTGAGTACTCCAAGATACGTATACTGTAAGGAGTCAACGGCAGTGGCTTACTGAGTCTACTGGAACCGCTTTACGATAATCGTGGTTATAATAAAAGGTATCCCTATCTTTGAGTGACGTCAAACTATAATGGTACGAAGCTGACATATTCAGTGGATTACATCCGTGCTCCTCAAGGGGAGGTAAATGCGTGCTATCAAGCGAAACTGCCTCTATATGCTTACGATTTACACAATACCTTCCTAATATCTGCCGAGTCAAAGTTAAGGTTTGTTTGAAACGATGCTGAATAACACTTTGAATGAGCACAGCCAGGATATCCAAGTGTACAATGTATAGATCATCAGGAGCAGAGATTCATGAGGATATATGTCCCATGCTGACCACACTGATACTTATATCCATATGCTTGTGGCGGAAGTGGTGACCGGGCATTCATTTTGCAAAGGTATGTTACACCCGGTCTGACGCTGTGTATGTGCATACGTGCATGTGTGTGTGTGTGTGTGTGTGTGTGTGTGTGTGTGTGTGTGTGTGTGTGTGTGTGTGTGTGTGTGCATGTGTGTGTGTGCATGTGTGTGTGTGTGTGTGTGTGTGTGTGTGTGTGTGTGTGTTTGCGTGCGTGCGTGCGTGCGTGTGTGTTTCAGGACCGAGGTATCCCGTCATTGTCTTCTTCAACAGATCTGTACATCACAGTTACGGACGTTCAGGATTCGCCCCCATATTTCACAAACCTGCCGTACATCGTCAGCATCGACGAGAACGCAACGATGGTCAGTTTTCATTGTCTTCAACATGTCTGTTTCTTCCCCATTCTTCTTTATATACAGATGTAGTGCGCCTAAAGTGAACAGTGTTCAGACCGAACCTCACTTGCAAAATCTTTACACTTTTTCTCATTTCGCATTTGTCCCGTGACACCGTTATCGAGGCAACGGGAGGCATTTTGTCACCCGTCTCCCTAACCTAAGCAAGACATTCTTCCCCGAAATATAGGGAAGACCGGGGCAGGTTGAGGCAGGGGGCAGGGTGAGACACCCCCAAAATAAGGCCTTTAATTTATAATTCAGCCGTTCATTTTCAGTTGATAATATTTCCAAAACCCCATGTACATCATTAGCCAAATTTTAGCAGGAATGATCACATGTGCTTTGAGCCGGAGGAAGTGAGGCTTGTTTTTCAAGGGTACGAACATTTCTGACAATGTTGAAAAATGTTAATCTTAATAATAATAATAATAATAATACCGTTATTATATAGGCGCTTTTTCTCAATTTTGGGGAAATCGACTCAAAGCGCCGCGCCTGAAACCCAACACACACACTCACGAAACAGACACGGATTTACGCCATTTAAGACAAACACAGTACAAGACAAACGAAGGGCCAGTCAGCTACTGAAGTTACAGATTTTTGATCGCTTGTATTTGAAATTTGTAAAGTGGCCTGAGACCGGTACCAAAGTGTGGGGGGTGGAAGAACCGGAGTACCCGGAGAAAGAACCCCCGACGGTCCGCCCGAATTAACGGTGACACTTACCAGAGGAGAAAAGTCCAACGCCGGAACCCGGTATCGAACCGCTCACCTTTGGAATTGGTGGCAGGCGCCTTAACCACTGCGCCACGGACCGCCCAATCTTAGAGTAATAATGCTCGAATGACAGTGGTGATACATGGCTTTTTCAAAAGCAAAAAACCAATGAAAGCTTTTGTTTGCATCAGTTTAGTTAACAGTGCCGTAAATTTAGCATACTGCGAAATTTTTTGCAGCTACCTGCTTTGGGCCAAGTTGAGACGGGGCAGGTTGAGACAGTTTCTCAACCTACCCCGGGCTGTCTCAACCTGCCCCGTGCTAGTATGGTGAATAGGTCCTTTCCATTTTTGGCTCACGTGCGAAGCTAATATGAGTCTATGTTCTGGGCCGGTTCTTGTTGGCTCACGTGCGACGCAAAAGTTAGTCTATGTTTTGGGCCAATGGTCGTCCGTCCGGCGTCCGGCGTCCGTCAGCCGTCGTCACGGTAAACTTTAACGTTGGCATTTTCTCGGAGACTATTTAAGCCACAGTCTTCAAACTTAGCCCAAGGATACTTTGTGGCAAGACCTTTCAAAACATACCAATTTGTGTGACCTCTCACAAAGGTCAAGGTCACAGGTGATCAGGCAATAGGTAAGAATATCTATATTTTGACACAATTTATTTTTTCTCAAATACTATTCACAACTTCAAACCACAAAGATACCTGATGGTAAGACCTTTCTATGCTTACTAATTTGGTTGATCCCTCGGACAGGTCAAGGGTCACAAGAGCTCAGGAAATAGGTCCAAAATAGCCATATTTTAACAAAAGATGTGCTTTTTTTCCTCAAATACTATTCACAACTTTGTCGACTCATCGCAAAGGTCAATAGTCACAGCGGTTTTACAGGTGTGTGAAAAATGCTTACATTTTTAAAAAAACAACAACATGGATTTTGCTAGTGCAAAAGCCAGCCCTTTAATTGTTGTCACAAAGGTCACACATATGTAAATCGGTCATACAAGTGCGCCATAATGGCTTTGCCTTCCTTGTTTGTCCATCGTCCGTCCGCCGCCATCCGTCCGCCGTCGTCCGTGGTAAACTTTAACGTTGGTATTTTCTCGGAGATTGTTCAGTCAAAATTGACCCACGGATACTTTGCGGCAACATTTTTCTAAACATACCAATTTGAGTGAACTCTCTCGCAGGTCAAGGTCACAATGGATCAGGAAATTTAACAACATTTATGTTTTCTCAGATACTATTCACAACTTCAGACCCAAACTTGGTACAGAGATACCTGATGGTAACACCCACCTATGGATACAAATTTGGATGACCACTCGGAAATGTCAAGGGTCACAAGAGATCATGAAATAGGTCACAGATAGTCATTTTTTACACATTTTTTTGTTGTTGTTGTTGCTCGAATACTATTTGCAACTTCCATCCCAAACCTGGTACAGAGATACCTGATGGTAAGATCTTCCTATTCATGCTTATTTGGACGACCCGTCGAAAAGGTTAAGGATCGTAAGAGATTAGCAAATGATGTGAAAAAATGTCTTTTTTGTATAATTTTAGTTCTTATCAGGATTTTTGCAAAACTGTTCAACCAAATGTAGCAGAAAAGTAGCTGATGATAAGACCTTTCTATGCTTACTAATTTGGTTCACTACTCGCAAGATGGATCGACCATGATAATTCAAGGGTAGTGCCAGATTAGCTTGGGGCCGACAGGCGCCAAAGTCAGGGCTGAATGGTTAAAACAATCCGAAGGGTGCACGCAAAACAAAGCTGTATGCACGCGTTATATACTCCCAAAGGTAGAGAGGCTCACGCTTACTCACAACGTGCACATTTCAGACACTTGCAAACAAAATAAATGTTGGTTCAATCCACTCAAGGAGATAGATATTGGTAAACACACATTTACTGTCTGACCGTCAAAAAGAATTTTGCGGTCATGTTGCGTAGCTTTCTTTATTTTAGTGTGGAAATCGGCCGATTACGTAATCGCGACGTTTCGGACTTGGTC